>JAVLUX010000032.1:3374700-3609700 GCA_032164185.1 Moxostoma hubbsi
ACAAATTTCAGTATTTTCAATATTTCCCCCATCTATCCATCTCTATATTTTACACTGGCACCATTCTAAATTGATGATTTTCTCCTAACTCCTATTTTATCCCTATTTCTACTCTTTATTCTACTTACCTCGCGTGGACACAGTCCATAAAATGCATCAGCTGCCCCCAACAAATACTCAGTAAGTTTTTTTTCTTGTTCCTCAGTGAAGACCCTCTTTCCACTGTGGTAGCCTACTCTCGGAAGTTCACCTGATCCCTTCTCTTCTAACATCCTCCTCTTTTTACAGAACCTGTACAAGGTTACATGGCAAATGCCATACAACTTTGCCACAGATCTTATAGACTTTCCCTTTGCCTCATCTGATGCTCTCCTCAAAATTGTGAGAGACACCCCTCTGTCTGTCTTTCTCTTCCAAGACCTAGGCATACTGAAAATAAAATAAAACATATATAAATTGAACAAATTTTTCTTGGGGTAGGTTGTAACGTTTCATTGTTGTTACAACTAACCCAGAGTCTTGTTGTTACAACTAACCCAGAGTCATGTAGCCATGAACTAGCTCACCTTACAGCTAACAGGCAAAACATTAGCACTAACAACTTGCATGGAAAATATCTACACAGACACACAATAAACATAATACAAGTTTGATGAGTTTAACTACAAAGCAGAAATTCCCATAACAAAAACAAAACAAGTAAAAAAAGTAACTTTCTTACCTCAAAATTGTTTTTTCCACTCTAACTTGTGCTGTGTCTGCCAGAGGGCTCTACTTTATCACATGTGGAATAAGAACTAAACTGAGCATGTGCAAAGTGAATCAGGTGATTTGTAACTAGTTCCTGATTGGACAGATTGGAATTGTTACAACTGACCCGTGTTACAACCATCCCCGGTCTCCCCCCTATATATATGTATATATGTGTGTGTTTTCCAGATAAAAACATGCACATCAAATCTATGTCTGGTGATGTACGTGTGCTGTCAGGGTGTTGAGTGATTTTCTTCAGAAAAGAAAAACAGATAAGAAAAATTTGCTTCCGCTTCTTATTTGGTATCATATCCAAATTTGTTTTCATTGTTTTATCTCACAACTCTTTATTTTTATTCATAATAATGAGCCGCGAAAGAGAGGGAGAATGGGCAAAAGAAGTCTGTTGGGTATGGACATGTTTGCATTTAAACAAATCAATTAAAAGAACATAATCAAACCTTCTAATTTATGAGGCAAATCTTCTTATTTATTCTGTAAAGCACATAACAGTGTTTATATATATATATATATATATATATATATATATATATATATATATATATATATATATATATATATATATATATATATATATATATGATCTTAAATTTGTATTACAAAAAATAATTTAAGAAATTATTTCACAGTAAATACATTTACAAATAAACGAGTTCGATTTTGTCGCACAACCTTCAGACAACACTGGATTATTTATTTATTTATTTATTTATTTGTAATGTTTACCGAGGTTACACTGAGCACCTGAAGCGCCATTCATAAATGGTGAATGCATCGATTACTGAATGAAACTGCATTAAATGAGAAGGGTGAGAGAAAGAAGAAAGGTAAACTCACTATTCAGAAAGCCTTTTTTCCCCGTGAAACAGAGCAGTCCGACAATGTAATGGACCCTGCGCTGTCTGTCTGTGGATATTAATAATGCAGGATTGTGCAAGAGGGTTTCAAATTCCTCTGAACTTGTCAGTGAGGAGAAACGGACGTTAGTCGTTACTCTTATGCATGTGTGGGTAAAACTCAGTGTTATTATTATTATCATATTATTATTATTATTATTATTATTATTATTATCATCATCATCATTATTTATTAGGCATTTTATTATTGGATTATTTATGATTTTATGATTCACAAAAAAGAATAGTCGTTGTTATCATCAATTTCATGAATAAACGACTTTCTAAAATAATTAACCATTTAAAGTGTGGTCAAAAGTGTGCGGCTTTACAGTCGTCTGGATTGAATTGCACAATTTTTTAAGCAAACTGCAGTTATGTATTTCTTGATTCATCTGCTCTTAGTCACTTTTGCTGTTTTATTTGCACACGGGCTATATTAGCCATTTAATAGGGCTTTAAATGAGTTATAACAGGTCCTATTGTATTTGAGACATTATTTCATATTTCATTTATTAAAGCTAATAAAACTGAAGCTTCTGGGTAGGCCTACGTCAATCAAATGTCAGTGAAAACTGCATTTGTGGCAGCATACGCAGAAGTGATCGTGTAAAACCGGTCTAACTTCATGAGTGATGATAGACATAAATACCATTTGCTGTGAGGAGGCAGATGCCAAAGGATAAAGAAAAACCCGTATAGCGCTAAATATAGTCTAACTTCATAAGTGATGATATAGGCCTAAATGTATCCCACTTGCTGTGAGGAGTCGGATATAAACACAAATACGTATAGCGCTGAAGAACTTAATCATTATTCATAACTGTGACATTTCATACCCTGATGGACCCGGCAACGTATACCGGCAATAAATGAGGGAACTGCCGACCAGATAATCTGATCGATTGGGTAAGTGCTTTAACATATTCTGTATTTTGGGAACTTTATTTAGAAATCCGATCAAATGTTCAGAATAGTAGTCTGTTGAATGTATTTTAATTCGTTATTATTAATATTGCATCAGTTTTAACTGTCATGTTTTTAACAATGTTTTTAACATATAAAAACATATATATATATATATATATATATATATATATATAGCAATATTAAACTGGTAAAGGTAAGCTGAGCTAAATGTGTTTGTTATGAATGGTAGGATATTTATTTTTCTATTTTTTTCATATTATAGTACATTTTTACACTGATAAAATAAACGGGGTCTATATCAATAGTGTTTATATTTTATATCCGTTTTAAATAGGCTATTGAATCTATTATCTGACGATGAAATGATTGAGAAACACTTCAAAGAGAAAAGCGTCAAATAAAAAGATCTTAAGTTCCTGTGTGTTCAGTTAAAATGAAAGACTAACACATTTCCCCATTCCCTTTTAGCAACAACATTTTAGATTGTTCGTACTGGGACATAACGGGTTTAAAGATGATTGCCTTCAATAGACTGCGACTGCGCTCCGTCACCTTGTTCTTGAGCTCTATGACAATTTGTCGGTTCCTGTACACCCAAACATCACCAATGGTGTTTACTCTGGATTCTTCTGGTGATTTATCCTTGGAAAGATCATGCTCGTGCAAGACTTGCGTAATGGACTTTATGGACGATGACTGGTTCGTGTATCGTTACAACCCCACAGTTCCTGCTCTGCTCAACAGGAAAAACAGTGTGCTACGTGGAGAAACATATAAATGGTGGAATGTAAGTCCATCACAATAATAATTTACTGTACATGTATAAACTTTTATGGTGTCCTTTAGGTTTTCAGTATACATTATAATGGAGTCATGCCAAAGCTAAAACTCTGGACACACTTGGCATGATCGAAAACAACAACAACTTTTAAGTGCTTAAGTGCTTGTTTTGTGGAGAGAGAAAAAAAAAACATTGTGGCTAAATAAATACATTTTATTTTTTATTTGTTTTTTTTTTTTACTGTGGTTGTTTGATTAAATGGATAAATTGCAATACAAAGTGAAGAAAAACAAGCCGAATATGCCACAAACATGGGCGCTGTTTAAAAGGCGTCCCAAGAGATACCTTATTAAGAATATAGTTTGTGAGAATGTCAAGAATGTGCAGAGCAATGGAAAATTTTAAATATGTGAAAGCTTTGATTTGGACAACGTTACTTATTTAATTATTTATTGGTAACCTTAATTCTTATACTTCCATTTGTGATGTTTCATTTAAATATGTGAAAAATTGTAATAAGATAGAATGAGTAGCAGTATCCAAATGTAGGGAAATTTCATAAGACTTTCTGTTTGGTAAAACTGGCTATGCAGTCAGGCGAGGTCAGCAAAGGTAAAGTGAGTATGCAAATCAGGAATTTATTATGATGATCTTCCTAAACTCTTTGCAAAGAAAACAAATCTACACGCACGCAAGCAATCAAACTATTTGTTTCCAATGATGAGCTTTCTGAATGTTTGTACAGGGTCTACAGCATATGCCACTATATACAACAATCAAAGTCAACTACACAGAGGTGGTGGACCAGCTGTTTTCTCTATTCCCTGATGAAGATCACTACTCGGATGGTGGTCCAGATCGATGCCGAACCTGTGCTGTGGTGGGAAACTCTGGAAATCTCCTCGGATCCCACTACGGACATCTCATAGACTTCCATGATGTTGTCATTAGGTAATACGTCATATTATGACAGTGTGAACAGGATATGGTATATCTTTGCTATAATGCAAGCACCATACGTTAGGGTTAGGAATTTTCTAAACCCTTAAAAACTACTAAACTACGGCATGCAAGCCATCTTGCACCGTTTGTGCTACGCTGTATTTTTTATTTATTATTTATTTGTATTTTTTTATTTTATTTACTTGAGTCAAGGTGCTTAAAAAACAAAAACAAATAAATTGTACAGTCAACTTATCACGATTAAATCAACTTAAGCTGAAGTATATATGTCATCTCAACTCGCTGAACAATGTTGTCAGAACAAACAAAGATTTCCCAGCATGCTTTGAAGCATTAATAAATAACGAGGATATGTTGTAGGCTTAGTTATTATTATTAATATTTGCAGGATTCTTTTGTGCTGCTGTTGTTGTTTTTGTCATCACTGTTAATTAATTGTTGTGTGGTGATGTAAAGAGCTCATCTATTACTTAATGTTGTTTGTTGAGTATCACCACTACTGTTGTTTGTGTTTCAAGTCTATATGTCTATATTCCTTCCAATCAAACTGCAATGAGTGTAGCCCTATGTAGCCCATCATATCATATTAAGTAAGATGTACTTAACTATTAAAGTTAGGTTTACTGAACATGATATATTAGGTTTTTTTTTATAAATCCATGTCACAGTTAAGATTCAACTTTATTTTCGTTGTGCAGAGTACAGGTGAGATTGCCAATGAAATGCAGTTTTTTTGCATATCCCAACTAAGCTGGGGTCAGAGTGCAGGGTCAGCTATGAAACAGCACCCCTGGAGCAGATGGGGTCAAGGGCCTTGCTTAAGGGCCCAACAGTGGTATCTTGATGGTGCTTGGGCTTGAACCCCCGACCTTTCGGTCAGTAACCCAGAGCCTTAACCGCTGAGCCACCATTGGCCCCTATTAGTTATGGCTACATGCTATAAGTTCAGCTAACTAAATTCAGATTACTTTTTCAGCTTATCCAGTTAAGTCTGTTAAACAAAAACATGCACAAAAAAAGGCTTGTTGAATCAACAATTTTTATTTACACTATACAGAAAATAATGATACCTTAAGATTCCCAAGGCTTAATGTTTACATTTGAATGTATGCGTTTAGCAAATTCTGTCAACACATCTTACATGTAAGTCCACATTCTTGGGCTGCGTTTCCCAACAACGATTGTTCTTTGAGGTTAAGACCGGTTTTATGTTTGTTATTTTTTAAGTGCGTTTGCCAAAACTTCACTTAACAGGACGCGCTTTAAATGCTGCTTAAGAGAGAGATATCCAGAAAAGTGAAGTGTTGAAATGTGCCTGTTTACCTCAATGGAAATATTTTTAAAATATTTCCTTAAATGTACAACTGTAATCACCACCTACTTGCATTTTGTTTCGCAATAGTTTTGTGCAGAACGCTATATTTATTTTACACAATCACTGCTTCGTTCATCGGATGTGCATTTTAATATTTCGTTTTAAAATATTTGCTCTGTGGGTCGAGACTAAAGCTTCCAGGATCAGTGAAGACAGCGGATGCCCAGTCCCCAGTTTCACCATGTTATTGCTGAGCACAAAATAAAGAGAGGTGTGGAAGCTGTGCTTTAAAACATTCACCAATCAAAGGGAGGTCTTTCCTCCAACACGTGATATAGGAAACGGCAATGCTGCACAACACCTGTTGCAAAGGTGTTAGACTCAGAGAGGAAGAGGAGAGGAGGATGAGGAGCCAATATACCGTATGGACGATTTCATGCACTGCAGCAAGTTATTGACTTTTTATCCTTCTCTCTCTCTGATTGTAATTTGATGGTACATACTAGTCCACAAATAACTTTTATTTGTTTACATATTAGTTTATCTGTTCATCCAGTATTGACTAACAATTGTATGCATGCATTATAATAATAATAATAATAATTAATATTATTATTATTATTATTATCCTTAGCCTTGTTGGTTAAAAAATAAATAAGATAAAACGTATTTATACTGATATTAAATGAGCATAAAGTGTAGCTGTAAGTGTTTAAATTGTATTAGGTGTAATTTCGCATTTGTCCTGCAGGTGTCTGCATAAGTATATATGCCTACGATGTTATTAACGCTGTACAATTACTCCAGACCACTCATACATTTATGAGCATTTTCAAGTACTACTTCAGTTACGATGATTTTGGAAAACAGGCCACAAAACTAAGATGGGCCTCCTTTCACAATTAATAATTTTTTACATTTAAGAAAATATTTGTAAATATTTCCAGCGAGATAAATTACAAACGATGCAATGACGAGCAGCACTATACGGACACATTTCAGCACTTCACATTCATGGACAACCAGGGCTGGACTGGTAATCTAGCATACCGGGAATTTTTCTGGTGGGCCGATGCACACTGGGGCCGATCAGGGGTGGACTGGCCAGTGGGTGAACCAAGCTGGCCGGTGGGTCAGGAAACGTGCCGAATGGGCCACGATAAACAAAAATTAGCTGCCGCGTTATGCAGAACGGACCACAAAATGGTGCCGCGATATGTAGATAGGAACAGCAAACCCAACCCAACATCTCTGTCATTCTATCATTTAACAAGACAATTCAGCCACTATGAAATATTTATTGGTGCCACATGAATCAATTCCTGTATTATTCTTGCCAAATATCTTTGCCGAATAGTCTTCATCCTTTCAACACCTACCTGTGTGTTTTTCGTGCAGGATAAATAAGGGTCCCACAAAAGGTTTTGAGAAGGATGTGGGTTCCAAAACCACACACCGGATTCTCTACCCTGAGAGTGCTATTGACTTGGACAGCAACAGCACCCATCTGTTGTTTTTCCCCTTTAAGATTCGGGACATGCAGTGGCTAAATAGTGCCTTCACCATCAAACAAATCACACAGTGAGCATTAATTAATCTGGTTCGAATTAAGAAAAATCAAATGTTTTATTTGTGTAGAATGTGTTCTGGACTCAAAAATATTTTAACCTATTTTTAAGATTCACACATTTCAATTTCATAACAAAATTCCATCCAATTGAATTGAAAAATCTTTAACAAAAATTAAATGAATAAATCTTGAAGATTTCATTTTCTTAATTCATTTTGATGGAATTTTGAATTGAAATGTGTGAATCTAAAAAATAGGCTAAAATATTTTGTGTAGATTTGATGGTATTTGAACGTATTGGAACTTTAAATAATTCTTGAAAAATATAATGGGATGTTGTAAATGATTATGTATAATTTATATATTTTTTTCCTCAGCACATATGTACGAGTAAAATCTTCAATAAATGCCAATGAGAACAAGGTGAGTACAAACACCATGTCATTGAATGAATGAGTCAATTAATTATACCTACATTAGTCAAACTCAAGGGGTAGATTAATGAATATCAAGCCCTGCTGTAAGAATACTCAAATGTGTATTTCAATCACGTTTTTGTGTTTGTTTGTTTTTGTTTTGGTCCAGGTGATGATTCTCCATCCTGAATTTATTAAATATGTCTATGACAGCTGGTTGCAGAAACATGGAAGATATCCATCCACTGGCTTCATAACAATAATATTAGCCCTTCACTTATGTGATGAGGTAAACTGTGCTTATAAAACTGTGTATTGCTCTGTTTGTTTGACCGGTCTGACATTTCAACTTCTAGCTCAAACAATGGTGCATGTTTGGTGAAGGACCATTTGTTAGACCAGTTTGTTTCTACCAATGGCAGATGGGGAAAGTGTTCAGGAAACAATAATTATTTTCACAATTCTGTTTAATTAAGTTAGTGGCCCAAATATAACCAGTTAAAAAATATTCATATTCATTACAAATGTGATCCCTTTAATCCTGAGTGTCGACATGATAAAAACCGATTGCTCTGTCTCTCACACAGGTGAATATTTTTGGGTTTGGTGCTAAACGTGATGGAACCTGGCATCATTACTTTGACAGATCTAACACTCACTACAAAGGAGGTCCTCATGGTGGAGACTTTGAAAACAAAACAATGCATGAACTTGTGCAGAGAAACAAGATTTCAATATATAAAGGATATAGATAAAGAAGGGTAAACAGTCTTTACCTCTAAGGAAGGAGTTTAATATGGAATCAGTATACAAATCAGTGGTTATGTCAGTGTCTTTAATATGTCAAGGTGTAGAGGTGGTGGTGGCGTAGTGGCTAGAGCACAGGAATGCTAATCAGAAGGTCGCTGGTTCGATCCCCACAGCCACCACAATTGTGTCCTTGAGCAAGGCACTTAACTACAGGTTGCTCCGGGGGGATTGTCCCTGTAATAAGGGCTCTGTAAGTCGCTAAAAGCGTCTGCCAAATGTGTAAATGTCAATGAATGAAGGCTAAAAATAGCAATAATTTGCTACAAAATGCAATTGAAGCCCTACTAATTTATTTATAATCATAATAACCTACTGTGTCTACACATTTTAAGGTAATTCCATACTTGCTATGTACGTATTATAGACAATACATACTATTGTCTCTAATATGATTAAATCTGGAATGTAAAATATAAAATAAAGCGAAACCTATTTATATGTAATTACGTTTGTTTATTGTGAGAATATATTTTCCTTTAATAAGGTTTTTACTGATATAAAAAGGTAACATACTGTACTGCATATGTGGCATGTATTTCAAAATAAAACAAAAAAATTGCCATTTATATATATGTAACATATTTTAAAGTTAATAATGGGATTTGTACAGACATACATATACATACATATATTTATCTATACAGGTGGCCAAAAGTTTGAAATAATGTGCAGATTTTGCTGTTTCGGAAGGAAATTGGTGCTTTAATTCACCAAAGTGGCATTCAACTGATCACAATGTATAGTCAGGACATTACTGATATAATAAACAGCACCATCTCTATTTTTTAAATGTAATTTTTGATCAAACCTAGACAGGCGCCATTTCCAGCAGCATCACTCCAACACCTTATCCTTGAGTAATCATGCTAAATTGCTAATTTGGTACTAGAAAATGACTTGACATTATATCAAACACAGCTGAAAGAAATTTGGTTCATTAAATGAATCTTAATGTTGTCCTTGTGTTTGTTTTTGAGTTGCCACAGTATGCAATAGACTGGCATGTCTTAAGGTCAATATTAGGTCAAAAATGGCAAAAAAGAAACAGCTTTTTCAAGAAACTCGTCAGTCAATCATTGTTTTGAGGAATGAAGGATATACAAATCTTGAAATTGCCAAACAAAATGGAATATGTAATACAAAGGTGTAACTATAGTCTTTAAAGATAAAGGTCAACTGGCTCTAACAAGGACAGAAAGAGATGTGAAAGACCAGATGTACAACTAAACAAGAGGATAAGTACATCAGAGTCTCTAGTTTGAGAAATAGACGCCTCACATGTCCTCTGCTGACAGCTTCATTGAATTCTACCCGCTCAACACCAGTTTCATGTACAACAGTAAAGAGAAGACTCAGGGGTGCATTATGGAAAGAATTGCAAAGAAAAAGCCACTTTTGAAATGGAAAAACAAAAAGAAAAGGTTCAAGTGGGCAAAGAAACATTGACATTGGTCAACAGATAATTGGAAAAGAGTGTTATGGATCTTAACCCCATTGAGGTTTTGTGGGGTCAGCTAGACTGTAAGGTGTGTGAGAAGTACCCGACAAGACAGTCAAATCTATGGCAAGTGCTACAGGAAGTGTTGGGTGAAATGTCACCTGAGTATCTGGACAACCTGACAGGTAGAATGCCAAGGATCTGCAATGCTGTCGTTGCTGCATGTGGAGAATTTTTTGATGAGTACTCTTTGATGTAGTTTATTTTCCAAAATGTAAATTGAAATTTTTCACATTATTAATGTCCTGACTATACATTGAGATCAGTTGATTGCCACTTTGATAAATAAATGTATAAAATTGTTTCCATAAGAGCAAAATCTGTAAATTATTCCAAACTTTTGGCTGCCAGTGTGTTTATGTATGTGTGTGTATATATATATATTAGTTGAAGTCAAAAGTTTGCATACACCTTAGCCAAATACATTTAAACTCAGTTTTTCACAAGTACTTACATTTAATTGTTGAAATCATTGCCTGTCTTACGTCAGTTAGGATCACTACTTTATTTTAAGAATGAGAACTGTCAGGATAATAGGAGATTGATTTCAGCTTTTATTTATATCGTCACATTCCCAGTGGGGTAAGAAGTTTACATACACTTTTTTATTATTTGTTAGCATTGCCTTTAAATTGTTTAACTTGGGTAAAACTTTTTGGGTAGCTTTCAACAAGCTTCTCACAATAAGTTGCTAGAATTTTGGCCCATTCATCCAGACAGAACTGGTGTAACTGAGTCAGGTTTGTAGGCCTCCTTGCTCACACATGCTTTTTCAGTTCTGCCCATACATTTTTTATCGGACTGAGGTCAGGGCTTTGTGATGGCCACTCAAACATCTTGATTTTCTGGTTCTTAAGCCATTTTGCCACAATTGTGGAGGTATGCTTGGGGTCATTGTCCATTTGGAAGACCCATTTGCAATGAGGTTTAACTTCCTTGGTGATGTCTTGAGATGTTGCTTCTATATATCTGTGGCAGCGGGGGCGTCGTCAAGTGTCCATCTGCAGAGAGATAAAGCTTACACCTGAGCTAAATTATGTCTAACACCTGTCTCTAATTCCAGTGAGCATGGGGAGAGTGGCATATAAACGGCCACACCACCACCAGAAAGAAAGCGAGAGAACAACACGAGTGACCAGTGACTGACATGTCTTATTAAATGTTTATTGTGAAGCTGAAGAGTTTATATTGAAGTTTATATGCACTGCAAAGCTGAAGTCTAAGATAAGATTATGTTGATAAAGTTTGTGTGACACTGATCTGATTGAACTGAGAAAAGCACTGAGAAGTGTGCACGTATGGTCATTATCTAGAAACAGTTCATCAGACTAGACCGATGGACATTTCTCCAAAATATAAGATCTTTGTCCCCCCAACTGTAGTCTGGCTTTTTATGGCAGTTTTGAAGCAGTGTCATCTTCCTTGCTGAGCAGTCTTTCAGGTTATGTCGATATAGGGCTTGTTTTACTGTGGATATAGATACTTGTCTACCTGTTTCCTCCAGCATCTTCACAAGGTACTTAGCTTTTGTTCTGAGATTGATTTGCACTTTTCGCACCAAACTACGCGCATCTGCAGGAGACAGACTGATTGTATCATGAGGAAAAAAGTCAAATACTGTAGTTAAAGTAAGGTAAAATTAAAGTGAATGTGCCAGTCCTTAAATAATTAAATACACAATTTTTCCAAAGTACAGTTAAAGTTGAGCTTTGTCATTCCATTATAAATAGAGACATACAAAATTAAGGAGATACCTCACAGGACCACGGTGTTACATATGGACAAACAATTCAGTGACATTATTTTCCTAATTTAAAACTAAATATAGCTAACCTATGCTAGAACAGTAACAGTAATCTACCTAAACATATACATTCCATATATACATACAGTATAAGTAGTGCAACAGAACAGACAGTCCAAAGGACTTCCTGATGACGTGAGGCAAATTGTCTCTTGCTGTCTTGAGGGCTGCTTTATCCACCGATCGGAATGCATCATTGTTGGTCTTCAGCAGCTCACGGATCTGCCGCTGTCAGCCATGGCTTCTGGTTGCCATGTGTGGTGATCATCTTGGTGAGTGTTACATCATCAATGCACTATTATGTAACCAGTCACTATTTCGGTGTACTCTAGAAGGTTGATGTTATGGCTGTATGTGTTTGTCTCCTTGAACATGTTCTAGTCTGTGTGCTGGAAGCAGTCCTGCAGTGCTGAGGCAGTGCTGGCCATACTGAGATCTGTTTCTGTTTGATGTTTTCAAGGGCCAGCAGAAAGACAGCCTGAAATCGACCTGGATATATCCTAGATCAAAACACTGGCACCTAATTAATAACATCATAGTACACCAGAGGCTTAGTGATGGCCAGTGCAGAGTGCCACACAGATCATCATCTTGACCGATGCAAGCTCGACTTTCACTTCAAGCCCAGGGTCAGACAACAAGGAGGCACCCCAATAAGGAAGCTCCATGACAAAAACTGTCTGCAGATGTCAAGGTATATTTTCAAGAGAGCCTGCTGTCTAGACTTGAAGAACATAATTTTCTGCCAGATCTACCTCTGGAAGAGATGTGGAATCACATCAAGGCTGCCATTCTGCAAATCTCAGAGGAAATCCAAGAACTGCTTGTCAAAAAGAGATCATTGTACCAAGCCCTCCTCAATCAACCATCCTGCCCGCAGAAGAAAGCAACCTTCCGCCATACCTGCAGCTCCCTTCAGCGCAGGCTCCAAGACATACAAAATGATCACTAGCCGCACAGTCCAGGAGGCAGCTATTGACAGCATCCCACAACAGACACCAAAGATGGAACTCGATGAGGCACCCACACTACAAGAGACTGTAAAAGACTTAGAACAGATGAAGACTGGAAAGGCTGCAGGAAAAGATGATATTCCACCAGAGATATGGAAGAGTGGAGGCCCAGCATTGCACACCAAACTCCATGAGTTCTTCATTTGCTGCTGGGAGCGAGGGAAACTTCCACAAGATCTTTGAGATGCAGTCATCATCACCTTGTACAAAAACAAGGGGGAAAAGTCTAACTGCTCAAACTACCGTGGGATAACTCTGCTCTCCATTGCAGGCAAAATCCTTGCTAGAGAGTTGCTGAACAGATTGGTGCCCACCATTGCAGACGAACATGCTCCAGAGACTCAATGCGGCTTTAGAGACAATATGGGCACAACCAACATGGTGTTCGTCCTGATACAGAACCAGGAGAAATGCAGAGAACAAAACAAAGTATTGTACATCACATTTGTGGATCTGACGTAGGCATTTGACATGGTGATTAGAACTGGACTGTGAAAAATCCTTGAAAAGCTCAGCTGTCCAGCAAAGTTCCTTACTATGGTCATCCAGCTACATGAAGACCAGCTTGGTCAGGTCAGAAAAAATAATGACCTGTCACAGTCAAAGGCGGGTGGTTCACGGGGGCGTACCCGGTGTAACCGAGCCCGATGCCATCCCCAGATCGCTTCCATTGCCAGCCGCATCGTCCTCAATCCCATGGGAAGAAGGAGCGACGTGGGGGCGGCTGGAGTGACGTTCCTTCTGTTGAAGGAAAGCCGCGACCGCAATGTTGCCATGTTCATGTTCTCGCAATGAGAACATGAACCATCCACAACGCCGCTTCGGTGTGATCGCAGCCCAGACACACGAGACAGCGCCTGTGGCAGTCAGAAGCGGAGAGCACTCCACCGCATCCAGGAACTACACAGGGGCGAAAGGGCATCTTTATAAAGACGCGTCCTGAAAAGGATGTTCAACACCAGCTGTGTATTGCTATTTTAGAGAAAATAACTCTTTTAGAGAAAATAAACTCTTTTAATTGCACTGTCGAAGCGCTCAGGGGCAAGCTGCAATGCCGTGCAGAGAAGGGAGAAATCCGCTGATATGCAGAAACAGAATCGCTCAGAGATGGGAGGAATAGACTGTGACACGCAGCTCGGTACATACACAACCATCGACTCCGAAGAAAATTTCTGAATGAAAGAGATGCATTTCCCCTCCTTTATACCCTTATGTCTGGGGGCGGGACATGCAAATTCTGTCTGCCAATTTCTCATTGGCCATTTCTCATAGATCTGGGATGCAAAAGGTGCTCAAGAGAGACTCCTAGTGTCGCTTCCTCGACACAACGTCGAAGTGAGCGACAGACGGGGAACAGTATATATATATATATATAAACTAATATACTTGTAATGAAAATCATTAGATAAATTCTTGATTATTGTACAATAGCATTAACAAAAATCTGTTTCAATGTGGTACAAAAGTGTATAATGATAGGGTAATAAATGCTATATTCTCAATATTATTGGAGTAATATTACAAACTTTTTTTTTAAGTTTAAAAACTTGCCAAACATTGGCCAAAGGTGTCTCAATTTACATTTATTTCAATTAGTTTTAGCATTGTATAATATCTTAGCTATATTACAACTTCTGATTTATTCTGCTTGTAGAAAATGCTTCCAGCATCAAAACCTGCAGTTCCCCGTCTGTCGCTCACTTCGACGTCGTGTCGAAGAAGCGACACTAGGGGTCTCTCTTGAGCGCCGAAAGATACCTCTGATCTATGAAAAAAGGCCAATGAGAGTTGGCGAACAGTATTTGCATACTCCGCCTCCGGATACGGATATAAAGGCGAGAGAAATACGCTCGTTCATTCAGTAATTTTCTTCGGAGCCGAAGGTCGTGTGTATGCAGTCAGCTGCGAGTAACACAACTGATCCTGCTTCTGATCCTCTGACGCTCTGCTTTGCTGTTGGATTTACGGCGCACTACAGCGGCTTTTCTCTCCACTGCCGGCGTGCAGTTTGCCCCTGGGCGCTTCGACAGCGCAGAGTTAAAAGAGTTGAAAGAGTGATTCTCTCCGTAAAAGAGTTTATTTCTCTGAAAGAGCATTACACAGCGGCGTTGAATGTCCTTTTCAGGACGCGTCTTTAAAAAGATGTAATTTCCGCCCCTGTGTAGTTTCTGGATGCGGTGATTTCTCCCCACCTCTCTCGGTCATAAAACACTGTCTTGCATGCCTGGGCTGCGATCACACGCAGGAAGCGTTTTATGAATGGTTCATGTTCTCAGTGCGAGAACATAGCCATGGCAACATTGCGGTCGTGTGGCTTTCTTTTGTAATGAGAGAAAGCCGTTTCAGCCGCCCCCCGCGCCTCGCCTCCTTCCTACGGGATTGACGCAGGCGCCACGATTTGGGGACAATGACGGGCTCTGTTCGCCGGGTAAACCCCCTCGAACCTCCCGCCTCCCCGGCACGCTTATTTGCTTCCGTCTGAGCCCGGGATGAGCATTCTCTCCAATGGTTCATCTTCTCAGTGTGAGAACATAGCCGTTATAGCATTGCAGTCGCACGGCTTTCTTTTGTAATGAGAGAAAGCCACTTCAGCCGCCCCCCGTGCCTCGCTTCCTTCCTACGGGATTGACGCAGGCGCCACGGGCGATGAAGGCGATTCAGGGAATATGATGGGCTCTGTTCGCCGGGTAAACCCCCTCGAACCGCCCGCCTCCCCGGCACACTTGCTTGCTTCAGAATTGGATGACATCACCGCTGCATCGGAGAGCGTTACAGCGGCATCGGATGCTGATCGCTCGCCTGGGCCGCCACCTTCGGGTCTGCCGCCCAGCCTGAGCCTGACGCACGGAGATCCGCTATGCTTTCCCGGGCTACTTGATCGGTCCCGCGGGCAGGTGCGCCGCACACAGCCATGCCCCCCCCGTTCCTTTCTTCCCGGACGTGCACGACGAGTTGAACAAAGCCAAGGCTTCTTCGCTCCTCCGCTCTCACTACCCTCGCGGTGGAACGGTCCCAGACCGCTTCCACTCTGCACGCCACGGCCCTTCCTGCAGCCAAGGCGCTTCAAAACTTGCACCTTGGGTAGTCCTGTTCTTGATGTGCTGCAGGAACTGCGCTGGATGACCAACCGCGCCCCCGGGCCATGGAGGTCAGAAGCGCCGGCACTCGAACAGGCGATGGCCACCCCTTGTGGTCCAGAAACGCACCTGTGGACTGGACCTGGTCGAAATGCGGGAGGCAGACAAGGCACACCTTCTCCCACACCCCCGTCTCCCAGCTCCGTCTATTCGGCGCCACCATTGATGACTCTGCCCAGCAGTCCTCAGCGGTGAGGCAGACAGAGGCCACTGCACATCCTGCCCCGCCGCAAGCCTGCCGCCATGGGCCATGCCCCGTCTGCTCACCGAGGGCGTCCTCCTGCGGCTATGAAACACCCTGCTCCACCTCAACCCGGGCCCAGCTCTCAGCCCCAGCGTCGAGCACTCCGCAGGAAGCGGACGCCCCCGTCTCACGGACCCCCTCAAGGACCCGGAAGGCTCCCAGGCTGTCCGTAGACGCTCAACCCAGGGACCAAGATGTTAGCTCCGGAGGTGGTAAGACCGCTCCGTCCCCGGTGGAGGGCCGGGAGGAGAATTTTTTGTCGAATTAGTTTTCACATTCTCATATTCTCTGTAACGAGCTATTTCCTTTTGTCTCTGGGTCACCTGGCCCGCAAATGCCGTCCCCACGGCACTCTGCCACCAGATCTCAGCAGTCCCGGCTTCCTGGACACGGACCACCTGTCTCCAGCCCCACGACTGCCCCCCCCACCCGGCCGGCCGGTTCCGACCAGTCTAGAGGACGCCTACCCGAGACCTCCTCCTCAGTTGCTAACCCGCCCCCTGCCGGGTGTGCGGAGCAAGGTAAGTGCTTTGAGTCTTTCTCAGCACCCCAGCTGCGGGTCGCCCTGTCGCCGCCCAACGCTGCCCTACCTGCTCCGCCCCGCTGCGAAGCCCCGCCGGGTACGTCCAAATTAACCGTCCCCTTGGTGCCCCTAGCGCAGAGGTTGGACGCGTGGCTTTCACTTCCCAACCCATCTCGCTGGCTGGCCCGGACCATCCGACTCGGTTACGCAATTCAGTTTGCCAGGCCCCCGCCCCCCTTCATGGGCGTCCGCTTTTCCGCAGTACACGGCGAACATGCCCACTCTCTGTGCGCGGAAATCGCGACTCTTCTGGCCAAAGACGCGATAGAGCCTGTCCCTCCAACCGAGATGAAGAAGGGTTTCTACAGCCCCTACTTCATCGTACCCAAGAAAAGCGGCGGCTTACGACCAATCTTGGAACTTCGAGTTCTCAACCGAACGTTGCACAAACTCCCGTTCAAGATGCTCACGCAGAAACACATCTTAACCTGCGTCCGGCATCTAGATTGGTTCGCAGCGATAGACCTGAAGGACGCGTACTTCCACGTCTCCATCCTGCCCCGACACCGCCCCTACCTGCGGTTTGCGTTCGGGGGCCAGGCGTATCAGTACAAAGTCCTCCCCTTCGACCTGTCTCTGTCCCCTCGCGTCTTCACGAAAGTCGCAGAGGCAGCTCTTGCCCCGCTCCGAGAAGCCAGCATCCGCATACTCAACTACCTCGACGACCGGCTCATTCTGGCCCACTCGCGAGAGTTACTATGCGCCCACAGAGACCAGGTGCTCAGGCACCTCAGCCGTCTGGGGCTTCAGGTCAACTGGGAAAAGAGCAAGCTCACCCCAGTTCAGAGCATCTCTTTTCTCGGGATGGAGTTAGACTCGGTCTCAATGTCGGCACGTCTCACCAAAGAGCGTGCCCAGTCAGTGTTGAACTGCCTCGCCGCCTTCAGGCCAGGCACAGCGGTCCCCTTAAAACTTTTCCAGAGGCTCCTGGGGCATATGGCGTCCTCCGCGGCGGTTGCGCCGCTGGGGTTGATGCATATGAGACCGCTCCAACACTGGCTCCAGACCCGAGTCCCGAGACGAGCATGGCGCCACGGCACGCACCGGGTAACAATCACCCCCGCCTGCCGTCAGACATTCAACCCCTGGACAGACCTCTTACGGGCTGGAGTGCCCCTACAGCAGGTGTCCAGATGCGTCCTGGTCACGACTGACGCCTCCAGATTGGGTTGGAGCGCCGTTTGCAACGGGCACGCAGCCTCAGGCCGTTGGAAAGGGGCCCAGCTGCGTTGGCACATCAACTGCCTCGAGTTGTTGACCGTCCTTTTGGCCTTGTGGAAGTTTCTCCCATTAATTCGGGACGAACATATCCCAGTCAGGTCGGACAGCACCACTGCGGTCGCGTACATAAATCGCCAAGGCGGCGTACGCTCCCGTTACATGTCACAACTTGCCCGTCGTCTCTTCCTTTGAAGCCAGCACCGACTCAAGTCGCTGCGTGCCACTCACATCCCCGGCAACCTCAATGTGATAGCGGATGCGCTGTCATGACAACGCTTGCCTGGCGGAGAGTGGAGGCTTCACCCCCACTCGGTTCAGCTGATTTGGGAACAGTTCGGCAAGGCCCAGGTAGACCCCTCTGCCTCCCGAGAGACCTCCCACTGCCCGCTCTGGTACGCCCGTTCAGAGGCTCCCCTCGGGGCAGATGCACTGGCACACAGCTGGCCGGTGGGGCTGCGCAAGTATTCATTCCCCCAGTGAGCCTTCTTGCACAGGTGCTGTGCAAGGTCAGGGAGGACGAGGAACAAGTCACTCTCGTGGCTCCTTACTGGCCCACCCGGGCCTGGTTCTTGGACCTTGTACTCCTCGCGACAGCCCCTCCCTGGCGAATTCCCCTGAGGAAGGATCTTCTTTCTCAGGGACGGGGCACGCTCTGGCATCCGCACCCAGACCTTTGGAACCTCCACGTCTGGCCCCCGAACGGGATGCGGAAGATCTAGCTGGTCTACCACCCACGGTCGTAGCCACGTTCAACCAAGCCAGAGCCCCTTCTACCAGGCAACTCTACGCCCTGAAATGGCGTCTGTTCGTGAATTGGTGTTCTTCCCGGGCAGAAGACCCACAGAGGTGCGCAGTTAGGTCTGTGCTCCTGTTCCTACAGGAGAGGTTGGAGGGGAGGCTGTCCCCATCCACCTTGAAGGTGTATGTTGCCACTATCGCAGCTCACCACGACCCAGTAGACAGCAAGTCTCTGGGTAAGCACGACTTAATCGTCAGGTTCCCAAGAGGTGCCCGGAGGTTAAACCCCTCCCGGCCAAACCTGTTCCCCTCCTGGGATCTCTCGGTGTTCCTCGCCGGTCTTCAGAGATCCCCCCCCCCGAGTCGCAAGAATCAGTTGGCTCAGGGCCCTCTCCTAAAAAGACAGCCCTGCTGATCGCGCTCACTTCCATCAAGAGGGTCGGGGACCTGCAAGCGTTCCCTACTAACGACACTTGCCTGGAGCTCGGTCCGGCAGATACTCATGTGATCCTAAGACCTCGACTGGGCTATGTGCCCATGGTTCCTACCACGCCCTCTCAGGTAGTGAACCTACAAGCGCTGCCCCGGGAGGAGGCAGACCCAGCCCTCTCACCGTCGTGTCTGGTACGTGCCTTGCGTGCCTACCTGGAACGCACCCAGAGCTTCAGGCGCTCTGAGCAGCTCTTTGTCTGCTTTGGAGGACAGCAGAAAGGGAACGCTGTCTCCAAACAGAGGTGTCTCACTGGGTGGTGGATGCCATTCAGTTGGCCTATCATACCCAGGCCGTGCCCCCCCCCCCCCCTTTTTTTGCGGGTTCGAGCCCACTCTACTAGGAGCGTGGCATCCTCATGGGCACTGGCTAGGGGCACCTCCCTAGCAGACATTTGCAGAGCTGCGGGCTGGGCAGCACCTAACACCCTTACGATCTCAGGGTTGAGTCAGTCTTGTCCCGTGTTCTCTCAGGTGTGAGCCCGTAGAACTCGGTACACATCGACGATCTGACCGGGTGAATCGCTTGTTTCCAGCGCCGTTTCCCTCGATCGAGGTAAAACAGTGCGCCTTCTTTCCCAGAGAACCTAGGTCCCTGGTTGATTCCTCCCTAGCCCTTCGGGCCCGCAGCAGTTCAGCAGAGGGACTTGCTGGTCCAGTCCACTACGGGTACCCCAGGCTACCCCTACTGGAATAGGTGCTCCACAGATCAGGCCTCCTACGGGACTCCTCCTGTGTGTACTTCCGCGGTACGATCACCTTACGAGCTGACCCGCGTCTCTCTTAGGCAGTCTTTGGCTGCCCTCCGGTCGCCGTGTTGTAGCAACTCCCCCCTCCTCGAGGCGGGATCTACCACCGCGCCATTTTTCCCACATGTGACCCAAGAGGCCATGTGATGTATTTCGCCACCTTTACCTCCCCTTTCGGGTGGGTGTGGCCTCTGCAGGGTCTTTTCCCCCTAAAAGAATAGGGATTCGGGAATAAGACCCCCTTCCCTCGATGCGGTAAGGGCCCCGGCTGCTCTTGCTCTATGCCGAGAAAACATAGAGAGAAAAGAGGCCCAGCCAGGCTTGGCCCGTTCCCTAGTTGGGAGCGTCACCTTGTTCCCCCCTAGGGTAACCAAAAGGATTCTGACGCTTTTTCGGGGCATTGGGGAAGAGTACGTGCAGCCTGAGCACAGTTGGTCACTTGTGCACGTAGAAATACCTGCCCGCTTCTGTGTCAGCAGTACACGTACACGGCTCAGCGCATGGCGAGTTCTGAGGTGGACCCCTAGTGTCGCTTCTTCGACACGACGTCGAAGTGAGCGACAGACGTGGAACGTCTCGGTTACGTATGTAACCTCCGTTCCCTGATGGAGGGAACGAGACGTCGTGTCTTCCCGGCCACGTCACTGAGCCGAGCCGCTGAGGTGCCCGGAACACTCCCGGCTCCTCAGAAAAATCCTGAATGAACGAGCGTATTTCTCTCGCCTTTATATCCGTATCCGGAGGCGGAGTATGCAAATACTGTTCGCCAACTCTCATTGGCCTTTTTTCATAGATCAGAGGTATCTTTCGGCGCTCAAGAGAGACCCCTAGTGTCGCTTCTTCGACACGACGTCTCGTTCCCTCCATCAGGGAACGGAGGTTACATACGTAACCGAGACGTTTTATAACATATTCTTTACCTGTTCTAGGTTTAAAATGATCCCAAGACAATAGGAGGGCAATATTTGGCTTGGGTCCCTCCTTCAATGCAAGTTTAAAGGATTTACCCCAAAATGTTATCATCACCACGGTGAAAATCTTAAGTCTGACTGGTTAGAACATTAATAGCACACATCTCCTCAATAAGATGCACAAGTTAAGGCATCAGTCGTGTCTGTTGGGACAAGTTACACTCTAAATACTATGGGTTAGGGATTTGTTCAAACTATTTTGTTTTGAAGTTCACTGATGTCTGATCTTAATCCGTGATTCCATTTCTTATTGTTTAGTGGCCATTCCACAAAGCTCTACCTGCAAACATGGTGCATCAAACGTGAATTGGAAAAACTGCATTGTTATTGTACAACAGAGCAACCTCACTGCTCAAGATGACTACAGGATTATCATGCAATACTCCAACTATGTAGCAGACATTGATAATGGAAAACAGATTTGTAAAAAGGGTGGAGAATGAAGACATGCTCAGGTTTGTTATTGTGGTAAGTACACACTTTATTTGAAGAGATCTACACTCACCTAAAGGATTATTAGGAACACCTGTTCAATTTCTCATTAATGCAATTATCTAATCAACCAATCACATGGCAGTTGCTTCAATGCATTTAGGGGTGTGGTCCTGGTCAAGACAATCTCCTGAACTCCAAACTGAATGTCAGAATGGGAAAGAAAGGTGATTTAAGCAATTTTGAGTGTGGCATGGTTGTTGGTGCCAGACGGGCCGGTCTGAGTATTTCACAATCTGCTCAGTTACTGGGATTTTCACACACAACCATTTCTAGGGTTTACAAAGAATGGTGTGAAAAGGGAAAAACATCCAGTATGCGGCAGTCCTGTGGGCGAAAGTTCCTTGTTGATGCTAGAGGTCAGAGGAGAATGGGCCGACTGATTCAAGCTGATAGAAGAGCAACTTTGACTGAAATAACCACTCGTTACAACCGAGGTATGCAGCAAAGCATTTGTGAAGCCACAACACGCACAACCTTGAGGCGGATGGGCTACAACAGCAGAAGACCCCACCGGGTACCACTCATCTCCACTACAAATAGGAAAAAGAGGCTACAGTTTGCCAGAGCTCACCAAAATTGGACAGTTGAAGACTGGAAAAATGTTGCCTGGTCTGATGAGTCTCGATTTCTGTTGAGACATTCAGATGGTAGAGTCAGAATTTGGCATAAACAGAATGAGAACATGGATCTATCATGCCTTGTTACCACTGTGCAGGCTGGTGGTGGTGGTGTAATGGTGTGGGGGATGTTTTCTTGGCACACTTTAGGCCCCTTAGTGCCAATTGGCCATCGTTTAAATGCCACGGCCTACCTGAGCATTGTTTCTGACCATGTCCATCCCTTTATGGTCACCATGTACCCATCCTCTGATGGCTACTTCCAGCAAGATAATGCACCATGTCACAAAGCTCGAATCATTTCAAATTGGTTTCTTGAACATGACAATGAGTTCACTGTACTAAAATGGCCCCCACAGTCACCAGATCTCAACCCAATATAGCATCTTTGGGATGTGGTGGAACGGGAGCTTTGTGCCCTGGATGTGCATCCCACAAATCTCCATCAACTGCAAGATGCTATCCTATCAATATGGGCCAAAATTTCTAAAGAATGCTTTCAGCACCTTGTTGAATCAATGCCACGTAGAATTAAGGCAGTTCTGAAGGCGAAAGGGGGTCAAACACAGTATTAGTATGGTGTTCCTAATAATCCTTTAGGTGAGTGTATATCTATGCATAGTGAAGTTGAAAGTTTGTGTTACATGGATTTGCTTTCTCTTAATTTTGGTAAATCAGTCAAAAGATGACACACTTGATGTTTTTCAATGTATACACCTTAATTCCTGAAATAACTTTGAGACAAGTTTAAATTGTGCCTATGCAATATTTCTTAATACATTTTTATTATTTTTTTGCATGGATGTGGGAACTAATTTTATACTGTTCTCAGGATGCACCCCATGAAGGTGGTTGAGAGAATTACCAGAGTGTGCAGAACTGCAATGTAGACCATGTACTTTGAAGAAGTTCAATTAAAATATTTGTTTTGCCTACAATTTTTGCCTATTGCATAACTCCAATGCGTTATGTTGCAGACTTTTTAATTAACTGGTTTAATTAAACTCGTCTGACATTATTCTAGATCAGACTAGATTATTGTAATGCATTACTGGGAGGATATCTTGTAAGTTCAATAAATAAACTTCAAAAAGAGTGCTGAATAGAACCAAGAAATATGATCATATTAGTCCCATTTTATCATTGTTACATTGGCTACCTGTTAAATTGTGTATTCATTTTAAAATTCTGTAAACTACATATAAAGTTTTGAATAGTCTAACTCCACAATACTTAAGTGACCTTCTATTATGTTATATTCCATCATGTTTGTTACAATCGCAAAATTCTGGCCAGCTAATGATATCTAGAATATCAAAATTCACAAAATTGGCTCCTAAACTATGGAATAGTCTTCCTAACACTGTTCGGGACCCAGACACACTCTCAGTTTAAGTCTAGACTAATATCTATTCAGTAAGGCATACACCTAATTTAACCAACAAATCATAGTTATGCTGTGAGTTGCATTTTAAATTATGAGCTATAGTTGACTTAAGAAGCAGAGAATTGTCATTTTTTGTAAGGAACTATCCCTTTATGTTCATTATTTGACCAAAAAAACGCACACAAAAAAGTAAATCATGACTAAATATTATCGATATTATTGAGTGCCACTGCTTTACCAAAAATGTGCGAAGATACCAAATTCTCAACATTTCTTGTACATACATTCTTCTATATTACATGATCATGCGTACACATTCACACAAACATGTCCTAACATACAAGTACAAAGATATGTACAAGATATGAATGAAATGCAAAAGGAAGTCTTGAAAAAACAGTTTGCTTTGACATGCAGTAGTGTGCTTGTTATGATATCTTGTAGATGAATCTGGAACTATGTCATTTTTTACTGATTCACATCCACGCTTGTAAAAAGACCTAAAACCCAGAAGAGTTTGAGTCTGGAATGCTGACTGATGTTGCGGTAAAATTTTGTGTACTGTAGCTGTTATTTTAATGTTCGAGGTTGTGAGAGTAAAAAAATATTCCTATTAGAGATTATTTTGACATCATTAGAATGGAAAACAGGAGTTTATGTGTGGAGAACAAACAATTATATTGGCTTGAGACATACATACTGTTATTCTACAGACTTTTTTTTTTGTTGTTTTTTTGTTTTTAAATCCGTAAACCAAGATCTAAACTATCAATTGTAACTCTTAGAGCTTTCAAACTAGATCCTCCAACTCAGCACCTGATCGGCTGATACCGATCGTTCTTTTATCAGGATTTCTGTCATAACTAGCTATATGTAAGCTTTCTGCACAATGTCACTATTAATGGAATTTTCCTCTTCAAAGCAACTTTGCCTAGTTTTTGCTGACAAACAAGTAAAACATTTTTAAAGGCTTATTAAAAAAACTTTTTCAAATAAGACTTTAAAATAAGTATAGGTTAACAAAATATTCTCTATATTAAGATAGATAGCCCTATAAAAAAATTAAGCTTAGTGTCAAACTGAAAACCTTTATGTGCAATTAAAATTGTGACAATTTTTGTTATGGATTCATTGATGTTATTTCATATAATTATTATTATTATTAGCATTATACCATGATACCTTTATACTGTATGAAGAATTATTCGATTTGTAAATTCCTTCCCTGTCTTTTAATTTAGTTGGATTGTGTTTATAGTTCATTAGGGGTCAAGCCCTGAAAGGGAAAAGACCCCTTTTGTAATCGTTAGTGTTCGTCTTAATATTCTTTTTTTCTATCATGGGAGTCTATGGCAGCCCCTAGAACCATTCACAGTCTGAGTTGATAGCACAGCAAATTTGGAGTCTGTAAATTAGCGCCACCAACAGGTCAACCTTTCACTCATGTTTACGCTTATACATTTTGAACTGTTAAGTCCTAGAGACAGAATTCTTCCCCCATAAAACTGGTCTCTTTAGAATCAGTGAAACCTTCCAAGTCAAACGCTACCCAATTTTCCTATGTCAGCCATTTGGAGTGTCAGCCATTTTGAATTTTGTCACAAAATGCTGTATTTTATGAACGCATTGGCGTATCGTTACGAAACATTTTATGTCTCATCAGGACCATGCCCTGAATGTGCCTGAGAAGTTTGGGTCCGGCGCCACCTAGTGGTGGAAAGATGCAGGTTATTTTTTACTTTGTGAGGTTATAACTTTTAGTGACGTTGGTCTATTTTCACAGGTCTGGTCTCATTAAGTTCAGGAGAACTTGCCAAGCGCAACAATACCAAATTTGCTATGGTTCGCCTTATGGCCAGTTGCTACTTCAAAACTACTTTAGCGAATTGCTTCAAAGCCGTTCGTCCGATCGGAACGAAACCACCAAAATAGAACATGGCAAATTTTGCTCAAAAATGACAAAAACAGGACGATGAATTTTAAAAGTGGTCTTTGCTTTTACGTAAATTGAAAATAACTCTTAAGTAAAATTAGACTCGCCAAACCTGACAAACATTCTTACGAATTCACAGTGCATTTAGTCCCGCCTCTCTGAGAATCCCATTGGTCAGTGGATGCCTACACCAGAGTGTGATTTAGCAAAAGCTGAATTGTTTATGCAAGATGGAGCTTCACTATCGGAAACCCATGCGTTTTCCCTCTTCGTCCCTCCAATGCACCATCCCCTTTGAAATCAATGCATTCGCAGTGTTCTCTGACTCAACGTTAACTCTTGTGTGTAGGAGCCCTTGTTTGTGTTGTTAGCAGTTTAGCATCAGTGTGTGCAGCTCAGAATGGAATGGGACACCATTTTACTGTTTACGCAATGGTCACTTCCAGTGTAGACAGCATCATTGATTATAATAGGTTCTATTGCTTTCACTCATGTCTAGTGTAGACAGGTTGTTAGGCTCTATTAAATAGAACTTTAATGTTATGGTAATGTATTTATTGATATAAAACATTTAATTAAGGTACCCTTTAACTGTTGTAACAATAAAACAAAAACTAAATGCTTAAAATGATTTGATCCCATGTTGGAACCCTTTTTTATGAAAATGTATGTTTAGAACCTTTTCAGCTTGTTATAGGTTGAAAAAAGAACCACTAGTGTCCTTTTAATTACATAAAACAACCCTAATGAAGGGATTCCGAATAAGAAGTGAGTTTTTCTGATCATGGAATTGTTTCACGATAAATAATGGAAGACAATTTTTTTTCAATCCCATTGGCACTTGTTATTTTTGGACAATGTGATTTTTAGCGTAAACTCGCAAGAATTGCCGCAACAACAACAACAGCATGTGGTGAAAAGAATTGTGATGACCATCTTTTGAGAGTGCTTCACCCATAAAAGTTTAAGTGGGTAGATGACATGAAGCTATGGGCCGAGGTAAGGTTGATATTATTAAATTGAATTGTCCGGGTTCAAAACAATTTCAGCTCAATCGACAGCATTTGTGGCATAATGTTGTGTACAACAAAAAAATATTTCAAATTGTACATCCTTTTCTTTAAAAAATAATTTGGGTTACAGGTGAGGGATTTACAATAGAGAATGTGACAAATCCATAAACATTAAAATAATTACTATTTCTAAAGCATAGACACAAGATGTAAACAATTTTAGTTTGATATAATCACTTATTAACCTCTTTGGTGTAAAGTTATATTGAATTTTACAACTACATTGCCATGACGACGTAAAGCTTAAAACGACCATAAAAACTATTTTACAGTTCAAATAATACACTTTAATAATAATAATAATAATAATAATACACACAATTTTACAGAAGAATTTATGTAAGTGCTTTCCTAAATTGATACTGCTTCACATTTCTAACTTTTAAACCATCCAAAAATGTAGATTGAGATTGTTAATCGACCGTTGGCTATTTGTTTTGCAAAAGGCAAATTTAATTAAAGGCTGATCAGAAAATTAACAACATTGTAAAGTTGATTGTTTTAATAATACCATCTGTCACCACATAACTGTGGGTTTAGTTTGTAAAATAAACTCTGTTTTACAGGAAGATAATTTAGTTGAAGCTGGTAAAGAAAAGCCTGATGTGTGTGGAGTGGAGGGGGGCGGGGCGGGGAGGGGCCGGGCTAGAATGTCGCAAGCCCGGTCCCCAATTGGCCTGATGGGGCGCGCAAGGGATAAAGGCTGCCGGTGATGACGGTTCGAGAGAGAGAGAAAATTATGAGTGGCTGCCCTGTATGTGTTTATGTTTGAGTGTTTTGGTTTAAATTCTCATTAAACATTATTTATGTTGACAAGCCGGTTCTCGCCTCCTCCTTGCCCATCTTAACCCGCTTTACATTGGTACCGAAACCCGGGAGGGAGGAGTGATGCCCGTCGCAGAGTCCTCGAACACTGACGTGCACCCAGGGGAGTGCCTATGCCATCTGCCGGGTGATGGAGTAGCCCGACCGCCCGGACGCGGTGAACAGCCACCGTCCGCGGGGTGAGTGGGGACTGCATTCCCTGACCGCCTGGAGTGAGGGAGGCACTGCCGGGGGCGGAGGAGTGCCCTGCCCTCCCCAGAGACGTGGAGGGGTCGAGGGAAGACCGTCGTCCGCGAGGGGAGGAAGGAAGCAACTCCCGGACCGCCTGGAGCGGTAGGGCTGCTGCCAGGGGCGGAGGAGTGTCCCCACGTGCCGCCAGAAAAGAGGAGGGGCGTTCTGTCCGCTGGGGGTCGGAGGTTCGCCTGGAGAGGAGCGGTTGTCATATCACGGAGTGATACAAACATTCCTGAGATGGACAACCCAGAGACCGAGACGTTTGCTCCGGAGCTGGTAAGCAGACCACACCGTCCCCCAGTGGAGGGCCGGCAGGAGAGTCTTCAGTTAAGGGTACCCACATTCTCAATAAAAGAATTTCCTCTGTCTCTGGGTCAACTGGCCTGCAAATGTCGTACTCAAGGCACGCAGGAGCCACACTTCAACAGTCCCGGCACATTGGACACAGACCCTTCTCCTCCAGCCCCATGACTGTTGACCCCCATCCGGCCAGTTCTGACGAGTCTAGAGGACGCCCCCATGGGACCGCTGCGAAGCCCCGCTTGGTACATCGAAAATAATCGTCCCCTTAGTGCCCCTAGCATGGAGCTTGGACAAATGGGTTTCACTTCCCAATCCGTCACGCTGGCTGGCCAGGACCATCTGACTCGGTTACGCAATTCAGTTTGTCAGGCCTCCTACCCCCTTCGGGGGCGTCTGCTTTACCGCAGTGCACAGTGAAGACGCCAAATCCCTGCACACGGAAATTGTGACTCTCTGGCTCAAAGACGCAATAGAGCCAGTCCCTACAGCCGAGATGGAGAAGGGTTTCAACAGCCTTTACTTCATTGTACCCAAAAAAGGCAGTGGCTTACGATCGATCTTGGACTTGCGAATTTTCAACCGGGCCTTGCATAAACTCCCGTTCAAAATGTTCACGCAAAGACACATCCTACCTTGCGTCCGGCATCTAGATTGGTTCGCAGCGGTAGACCTGAAGGATGCGTACATCAACGTCTCAATCTTGCCTCGAAATCGACCCTTTCTACAGTTTGCGTTTGACAGCCAGGCATATCAGTACAAAGTCCTCCCCTTCGAAATGTCCCTGTCCCCTAGCTCAGGCCCTGTCACCTCGTTTAGGCCTCCTGGGTTATATGGCATCTTCCACGGTGGTCGCGATGCAGGGGTTGATGTATATGAGACCGCTTCAGCACTGGCTCCAGACTCGAGTCCCGTGACAAGCATGGTGCCGTGGCAAGCACCGTGTGTTTATCACCCCCGCTTGCCACCAAACTTTCAAACCCTGGACAGACCTCAGTTTCTTACGGGCAGGAGTCTCTTTGCAGCAGGTGTCCCGACGCGTCCTAATCACCATAGACGCTTCCAAACAGGGTTGGGGCGCCGTTTGCAATGGGCAAGCAGCCGCGGGCCTTTGGAAAGGGCCCCCACTGCGCTGGCACATCAATTGCCTAGAGTTGTTAGCTGTACTTCTTGCGGAGGTTTCTCCCGATAGTTCGGGGCAAGCACGTCTTGATCCAATCAGACAGCACCACCACAGTAGTGTACATAAATCGCCAAGGAGGCGTACGTTCCCAGCACATGTCACAAGTCGCCTGTCGACTCCTCCTTTGGAGCCAGCAGCGACTCAAATCACTGCATTACACTCACATCCCGGGCAACCTCAACGTGGTATCGGACGCGTTATCATGACAGAGTTCACCCAGCGGAGAGTGGAGGCTTCACCCCCAGTCAGTTCAGCTGATTTGGGAACGGCAAGGCACAGGTAGACCTATTCGCCTCCCGAGAGACCTCCCACTGCCCGCTCTGGTATGCCCAAACAGAGGCTACCCTCGGGACAGACGTGCTGGCACACAGCTGGCCCACGGGGCTGCGCAAGTATGCATTTCCCCCAATGAGCTTTCTTGCACAGGTGACTTACGACTACAACCCTCATTTTCCTCATTCCAGACATTCTTGCATCCTTTGAAAAATTCAAATCAGTGTTTTATCTGTTGGTGCCTCTTTCTACAACCCTGCCCCCTTGACATTTGCAATGATTAGGGCACAGACAATGTTTAAGCATACACCCTCTCTGATTCACCTGTAATCTAGAACTGTGCATTGTTTCTGCTATCTGTTCATCTGTTGTTTAATTGTGTGTAAAAAGAGGTGACGTGCGAGTGAGACATTTTTCATGATGTATTAAGGGGGAGGGTGTGACAGCTTTCTCTGTCTTTTCGTTTGTCTGTGTGTGTGTGTGTGTGTGTTTCTTTTCTCCCCCTCTTTTTAAGCGCTCTCATGTGTGCAGTAACCAGTTGAGCTGATTGTTGGTGGGGCACACCGGAGCGCAGTGCGTTTCCATCTTACATAAGTTGAGTGATCCATTGTTGGGGTGGTGCAGTGGGAGAGAGGTGTTCGTGAGCTGTGCCATCTTGTTCATGGGTGCTCAGGTGCATGTTGGCTTTTTCCTAGTCCCCGCTGCTGGGGCGGAGATTTCATGGTTGGTGCTATCTGAACTTTGGAGTTTGCATTTTATATATATATATATATATATATATATATATATATACACACACAGAAAGGTCAATAAATGCGTCTGTTTAATTTTTTTGCATTTTATTTTTATAGTGTAACAACCTAAACTATGGCGATTGGCTAGTCCTGATTGTGCACCTAATAAAATCCATATGTTTGTGTTTTTGTCAGTGAAGTTAGGTTAATTTGATTGTATTTTCTTTTCTTTTTCAGGTTATTTAGTTTCTCTTTTTCTTTTGAAGCTGCTATTGATTTAGGAAAGGGTCACCCTGATGCCAAATACCTGCTGTTCTTTAAAACATTAACTTCCAGTAAATCAAACATTGGTTCTATGATCTTGGTCTTTCTGTGTTTTTGGTCTGCCGGTTGTGCTGGGTCCATGTATACTTACATAATAAGTATACAGTTCTGATCAAACATGATATTTTTAAGCTGCTTGTGCCTTTTTACTTTTTTTATTTTTACATATTTGCCTTGTATAAACAGTCTGATTTTGATTGACAGCTTGTGAACAGATCATGTTGACAATTTATGACAGGTAGGCTACGTAGCAACCTCACCACCTAACAAAGGGAGATATTAGTGTGAAATGAATTACAGAGAACATGGAAATGCTGCTTCTCTACCAGTCTCTGTATTATTTTTATATTGAATCAATATAGAACAGACAGGAGTGACAGAGCATTGTTTTTAGATTACATAGCATTAGAATTAGAAAATATTACAAACAGGCTAATTTCTTTACATTTTCTTTTAACAAATTAAATATAGGCCTACTGTTTCTGCATTTATGTCATCTTATTTTAACAATTTTGTTTTTAGAATTACACAAACTTTGCCCACATTTTTAATATTACAAAAATATAATAACGCTTATAGGCCTATACATTTTCATACTTGCACAAATGTAAACTATGCATTATATATTCATACACTCTTTTTAGTGCTTGTATTTTTAACCCACATTTGACACTATGCCTATTTTTATATAGGGATGTATATGAAACTCAATTTAATTAACACATTTAACAATATTAAAACACCCTTTTGTAACTTATAAACTGTCTTTGACACATTATTTCCAGAAGGTACACATAATATTTGTCTTTTGATGGTTAGTACATCAGAACTGTACAGTTTTCACCACAACACATGGCTACTACAATATTACTACTGTAAAACCATGGTTAATTTTATCTGGATAAAATCCTTTTCTCATCTCCCCGACATTCACTGTGACCAAATCACCATGAGGAATCTCTTTTATTTATTACTATAAGAGTAGAGACATGTCAAGTCAAGTAGCACTTTTCACAACACTCATCATTTCAATGCAGCTTTACAGAAATTATGCATTAACAGCAAGTGAAACTGTAATATCTATAAAGTCTTAGAGTCATCTTTGTGTAGTTTGAATAAATATGATTGTAAATTGTGTATTAAAAATAAATAATTATATAATTCAATTATCAATTGTATTTAGTAGTGCTGCAAAAATCATAATCCCAATTGTTTTGGTCAGTATTGGGATCGCAATTATCTAACACAATGTCACAGTCTGTCTCCCTCATGTTTTTCCCTGGACTCTTATTTTAAGTTTTCCCCCAGAATTCACAGCCCTCATCACTTCCATCTGTTCCTCATCATCCTCACCTGTCTTACATCCCCTCATTACTTTCTTTTGTGTATAAATACCCTCCAGTTTTGAGGGATAAAGGCGACCGGTGATGAAGGTTCAAGAGAGAGAGAGAGAGAGAGAGAGAGAGAGAATTACAGGCAGCTGCTCTGTGTGTTTAAGTTTGTGTGGTTTTTGTTTATTTCCTCATTAAACTATTATTTATATTGTCAAGCCGGTTCTCGCCTCCTCCTTTCCCTTAACCCCAGTACATTGGTGCCGAAACCCGGGAAGGAGGAGGGATGCCTGCTGTGGATTCCTCAACACTGCCGTCCACCCAGGGGAGAACCGCTGCTATCCGCCGGGTGACGGAGTAGCCCGACCGCCCTGATGTGGGGAACGGCCGTCGTCTGCGAAGCGAGTGGGGACTGGACTCCTCAACCGCCTGGAGCGATGGAGTCACCACCAGGGGTGGAGGAGTACCCTGCCGTCCCCCGGAAACGCGGAGGGGTCGAGAAGACCGCCGTCCACGAGGGGAGGAGGGAAGCGACTCTTCGACTGCCTGGAGCGGTAGAGCCGCTGCCAGGGGCAGAGGAGAGTCCCCACGGGTCACCAAGAACGCGGAGGGGCGTTCTGTCCACTGGGGGTCGGTCTGACTCCGGTCTGCCTGGGGAGGAGCGGCTGTCATCTGCCTGAGAGGGTGGGGGAGTGATCGGGGACCACGTGACGGCGCATCAGAGAACTGGTGAGTGGGTTTTTTTCCTCTCTCCTCTCTCTCTCTCTCTCCTTTGTCCCTCGCTATTTTGTTTGTTGTTGTTTTTACTCTCCTGCCTCCTCCCAGGTTGAGCAAGGTGGGGATGACCCACTGGCAGACGAGGCACAAGACACGTCCCCTGCACCGGAGAGGAGGGTGAGGGATGTATGTCATGCTGGGGGCTCCACGATCAGACTGATGGGGCGGGGCCAGGCTGGAACAAAGCACACCTGGTCCCCAATCAGCCTGATGGGGGCGCGCGAGTGATAAAAGCGGCAAAAAGTGACAGTTCGAGAGAGAGAGAGAATTATAGGCAGCTGCTCGGTGTGTTTATGTTTGTGTGGGTTTTCGTTTATTTTTTCATTAAACTATTGTTTGTCCAGTGTCGGGATTGTCAGGGGTGCCTTATGGGAAGAATTGCACAGAAAAAGTCACTTTTGAAACAGAAAAATAAAAAGAAGTGGTTTGAGTTGCCAAAGAAACGCAGACATGAAATGTCACCTGAGTATCTGTACAAACCTACAGCTAGAATACCAAGGATCTGCAAAGCTGTCATTGGTGCACATGGAGAATACTCTTTGAAGTAGTTTCTGAAAAGTAAGTTCTGGAAAAAACATCATATTGTAATAGTAACACATTATTAATGTCCTGACTATACATTGTGATCAGTTGAATGACACTTAGGTGAACAAAAGTACCACTTTCTTTCCATAAGAGCAAAATCTTTACATTATTCCAAACTTTTGGCTGTTGGTGTACATAACTTTCTCTGGCTTTCAAGAAACAGGAAAAATTCCTGACTTTAAATAAATACAATTACACCTGTAGGATGTTTGCAATGTAGGGATGTACATACAGATTTCATATATACAATCGATGATTGAATGACTGAATGATAATATTTACTCAATGAAATTAGATGATTTCCTATTAAGTCAATAGGGATATTGGAATGTTTGGGTATAGCAAAATAGTGGCGCAGTGGCTCCACTGCTATGACGTCATGAGAAATCAATTTCTATATATCAGTGGTTTTAGATATTATTTCGGAAAACAAGCCAAAAAAGACTAATCAAAAACTTAATTTGTTCCAGTGTATAATGGGCTAAGAGTAAACTCTCTCACTTTTATGTTCACTTCAATCCATTTTTAACACAAAAAAATCAAACATTCTCTTCTTAATAAAGCTGCGTATTGCTGATTTTCGTCATAAGATACACAGTGAATGTGACACATATTTTATGATTCATTATGTCGCGAGCCATCTAGCTGCAGCAAACACGTGTGAGTGACGAGCGTCCCCCCATGCCAAAGTCTGCATTAGCTGGGAGAAAATTCAGTTTCTTCTACAGTCACTTCAAGCAACACAAAGATACGGTGCTGAACGCACAGAGAAATGGCAGTTTCTGAGTTTATTTTCATAACCTGCTTTCTTATTATTTTAACTTTAATTAAGGATGCTTTAAAGATATAATGCCAGGGTGTTTCTTTGCAAAAACGGAATGCAGCACAATAATCGTTTCATCTTGATTATCTTATTTTCATAATCGTTGGAAGCCAAAATCGTAATTGAAAATAAAATTGTATTAATCGCCCAGCCCTAGTATTTGGAACCTCATTGAATAAGCCAAAGGCAATTGTAACAAGCAACACAGAACTCTATAAGATCTTAGTTAATGGGAAAAAATTACCTTTGGAGAAACCAGAAGGCTCACTGTTGGGGCCTTTTCCCTTCTGGATAACATCATGAATATAATGCCAATATTAGCTATTTATGTGAAGTGCAAGTCATGGTTTAAAATTATTAAACTAAGTAAGTGTTAAGGGTCAGAGTTTAAACAAAGATTTTGAATGAACTGTAAGATTAATGGATTAACTGCAGAAGTTCACATAGATGCGTAGTCCTTTGTCAGTTGGCCGATGACGGCTTTTGTTGGCAAATAATTGAAAGTCTATGTATTCCATTTTAAGAGTGTAGTCCATAATAACACCAAAGTGATACAGGCAGAGTTCAGTAAAGTGTATCACAGTTCAACCAGCAGGCCATTTTGGTGAGGTCTATTCCACGTTCAAGTCCATCATTATAGACTGAAGTGACATGGGAAAAAGTATGTCAAGGGGTGGGATTCAAACCCAGATCTCCAACATAACAACACATACACATACCATCGTCACAACCAGAGATACTTCAACTTTACACATGGGCACAGTTTGTTTTCAAATCTGTGTTTCCACTAAACTACTGGAGCGCAAATTGTCACTTAGTTATCCAATCTCTTAATCCTGTTAATCAGTTAAATCTCTCTGTCCCATCGTGAAAAATTAAAATATGCCTGCCTTCATTTGTTCAGAAGTTGACCCCAAATAAACCTGTTGTCGCTTTCTTGAGTTTGGTCTGAGCAGTGGTGGGCGAAGTTAGCGTTATAAGCCTCAGCCAACAAGATGGGCTATTTGCACTTAGTATAAATAGACTCTGATAAAAATGATCATATCATTTACTCACCCTCATGTCATACCTGATATGTATGTCTTTTGTTCTTCTGCCAAACACATTTTTAGAAGAATATCCCAGCTCTGTTGGTCCTCACAATGCAAGTAAATGGTGGCCAGAACTCTGAAGGTCTAAACATAACATAAAGCAGCATAAAAGTAATCCATACAACTCCAGTGGCTTAATCAATGTCTTCCAGGCCTCCAGACAAAAAAAAAATGACTTGAATGACTGAAACATTAAGGAGCCAAATGGCTGTTTTTAGTCAACAAATAACAGAATCGCTCGATTTAGATTGCTGTTCAGAAACAAGATAGACAGGATGGCAGCTGATAACCCTGATTTTGCCTTCTGGAACCTGGTGATAACTACATTCATAGCGTCACCAAATAATCCAGAAGGCAAAATCAGGGCATCGAGAAGGAAAACTTTGTCCTTGTCTCTGATGCCCAATAGGTTGAGCCTTAAGTGTCTCTCCATGCTGACTAAAGCAGACATAGGTGCCAATGGCGTGAGCCGTCTGCTTGGTCACACAGAGAGACAGATCAGTGGCTTGGCGAAGCTCAGATAAAACCTCTTCGTTGACCGTGGTGCCAGCACTCAGGTCCTTCAACAGATCACCCTGGTATGCCTGTAACACTGCCATAGAGTGCAGGGCAGCACCAGCCTGACCTGCTGCCTGGAGGTGGTCCTGCATGGCTTTGTGTAATATATAGTGTATTAAATTTATATACATATAAAATAATACAAATAATTGTCCCACCAAAAGAAAAGGGGTGTGTGAAATGATAAAATCAACATAAAATCTGGTACATCACCCAAAATATATTGCATATGTTTATGATGCCTTCATGTGATATTTGGACCTACACAAGAAAATGTAGATATCAAGTTCCCAAACATACAAAAATAATATGCTTTCGTGCTGTTTATTTATTTTTGTTTTTGTTTTTATTTATCACAGGGGAGCATGCCTATATGTACATAGTTTGTTTTATAAAGACACAATGCAGTTTTTTATGCATTCATATCTTATTACACTGTATTTTTGCATTTAGATCTTATTATCAGATTTTTTTATTATGATCATCTACATTTAATATGATAAAACCATCTGAATTTGGATTGTGGTAAAACATTTTACACATCGTATTTATTGCCATCACTTATACATTCTTATCTTGTTTTTAAGATGAAGATGATGGGCAGTTTTATTTTCAAAATCTCCGCCATGACTTCCTGTTCTAAAGTTAGTCAGACTTCTGTCAAAATAATGATGCCAGTATCCGTCACTGGTCGGTCCAAACCCAAACACACTAACCTGTTAAAAAAAAGTGTTTTCACATTAGTTACATTAAGCTATATTTTACACGAAATTAATGTCCCACAACAAAATTCAGCTAACTGTGAGAAAAGTTCAGAGCTGGAAAAAAGTTTTACCTTATCACAGATGTGTAGGGCAAATATCAGTGTTAAGAAGCCAGTAGATGGATATCTGCCATGTTTTTGCAACCAGCTATCATACACATATTTTATAAATGCAGGATGGAGAATTATGACCTAAGACAATGCCAGACCAAACAGGAGATTTTTTTAAATCTGTGATTTTAGTATGAATCTTTTATATATAATGATAATCCAAAGACACACATTTTAAATTAAAATGTTCTCACCTTGTTTTTGTTTGCTTGTATTGTAGGTCTCACTTTCATGTATGTACTGAAAAACATAAAACATAAAATATGAAATTCAATCAAATAAATTATATATATATATATATATATATATATATATATATATATATATATATATATATATATATATATATTGGTTACTTTTGAACCATTGACATAATTACTGATGGTTAAACTTATCAATTTCAAAGTATGTCTGATCATATATTCATATGCTGTAGGTCCAACTCAGAACATCAAGTAGTTCTCTAGGGTAGGGTTGCACCAACTGTGTGTAAGGTCTCACTTAAGTTGAGACATAAAGTTCATACTTAGTAACTCCTAAGTTTGTAACCAAGTCAGTGCTTAATTTAGTTGCACCAAAAGTTCTTAAGACAAGACTTAACTAGTAGGTCGTAAGCTCTCTGTAAAGTGATGCGTAGTTGCATAATATGGTATTTATCTTAATTGATCCAATAAGCAGCCTTCAAATTTGTGCACAGAAATGTTAAACAACCGTGAGTTTCTGTTTGATCTTGTTCAAACCTTGTTTGCTCACGTAACTGTCAGCTGTAATAAATGATATCCCCATTGAAATGCAATACGTAATTAAACAAGATTTCATTAATGATATATTTAGCTTATATATCAAATAGAATTAAATAACTGTATTTAAAACAACAAATAAATAAATTCTAATATAACAGGCTGGAAAAAATATAAATTTATCCATTTTAATATCTATTTCGAATATGTTGAAACCGGTCACCAGGCGGAGTACACAGGAAATTGCACGTTAGATCAGTTTCATGCTGAAGTAGTAAGTTTTTTACATAATGTTTTCTCCCATAAATGTAAATTTGTGTAAATGTCAAGATCATCATATATATCGAAAGGACTGAAACCTGTCGACCAAAACATGAGCTCATTGATGTCTACTTTTTTATTCTATCCGTTACTCCTGGTCGGAGGCTTCCGTAAATATTTAGTTCATACGTAGGGTTACATTCTACCTAAATTCAGTGGTGCAATGCTCAAATATTTAGTAGTGTGTAAATTGTGACTTAGTGCCCATTTACACCACAACTAGGCTGAGTTGTAACGTCTTGTTGCTGTCGTAACCTCCATTCCCTGATGGAGGGAACGAGATGTTGTGTCAATGTAGTGACACTAGGGGTTGCTCTTGGGAGCCCCAAACACCTCAGATCTTTGAGAAAAGGCCAATGAGAATTGGCGAGTGGAATTTGCATGCCACTACCCTGGACATCCGGGTATAAAAAGAGCTGGCTCGCACCCACTCATTCAGGTTTTATGCGGAGGAACTGAGAAGTTCCCTATCTGTCACTCACTTGACGTTGTGTCGATGTAGTGACACTAGGGGTCCCTATACAAAATGCCACAGCTAGCTGAACTGTGTTACGTATGCTTCCGACGCATGAGGCAAGTAGGCTTCTGCGTGTGTAATAGCAGATGCACGGACTGCACGTAGCCTCCCCCCAACGCCCCAAAAAATGTTGTATAGTTCCTCACATACTGAGGGGCCATTGGCCAGTGCCCACAAGGATGCCACACTCCTTGTAGATTGTGCTTGTATTCCCAAAGGGGCAGGCACGGCCTCTGTTTGGAGACAGCAAAGAAGACTGGCAGAGAAGTACAGCTGTCTGCTGAATCAACCGCTCGGCTCTGATGAACAAATCTGAATGAGTGGTTGCGAGCCAGCTCCTTTCATACCGTATGTCCGGGAGAGTGGCATGGCAAAGATCTGAGGTGTATAGGGCTCCCAAGAGCGACCCCTAGTGTCACTACATCGACACAACGTCGAGTGAGTGACTGATAGGGAACTTACATATAGCTTATGCAACCGCCCCTAGAAAACAGCTTATCTATTTGTACCCCAGTTTGTAAAATTAAAACAAAATCCCATACAGTAATGTATTTACAATGGAAGTCTATAGGGCAAGTCTTACATTGGAAGCTTATGGGGCAAGGTATTCCAGAGCTTTTAAACCTGAAATATGTAGCTCATATTTCTGCTAAAGTGGTAATTTTTCCATACAAAATGTGCATTTTATTAACTTGAAATTTGTCTAAATTGTCCCAAATTGGGACCATTATTTTAGGTGGATGAACTTCTGGTTATGCATTACCACTGTAATTGCTGTGGGTGGATTTGTAAACAATCTTTTTTTTTATGATATCCTTGCGCACATCATGCTGAAGTGAAACTGTCTTTATGTGGTCATGACAGAAGTTGTACAGACAAGGTTAGCAATTTTATAACCCTATAATCTTAAGTAAACTTATGTTATGTTACTTAAGTCTAATGGCCTGGCCATGATGGAATCTGCAAACTTCTTGTACATTTTCTGCACTGATATTTGGGGAAAATCTGCTGAATTCTGCAGAATTTATGTAAAAATGGTTAAACAAGTTACAGAATACAGAGCAGAGAAAACCATCCTCTTCTTGGTAGCTGAAAGCAGAATCCAATCATAATATATATTTAATAAGAACACAAGGGACAGGGAATGTGTTTGTGAGTGACATTTGTTCTAATTCTGTGTAAATCTGCCGCGCTTCCTGTGGAATTCTGCCTGCAACGATTCTGTGTCTTTACTTCCAAATTAGTGAGTTTCTTACATTTATGACAGGGCAATACACTGCCCCATAGACCTCCATTGTAAGTACATTAATGCAAACATGTTCAAATCTATTTCTGTAGTGACTGCCAATTAACATGTAGTAAACCCAGAACTTTTGCCACTTGGAATACGGAAATGACACAAGCATGATTCAAACTTGGCTCATTCATATTTGTGCAATGTGTCACTGTGCTAGATCATGTCTCCAAAGACATTTCCATTGTTTCGCAATCATGTAAGTATCTTAAATAAACCTTTCTTACTATTTGATGTGTTTAGTGGTGAACGCACTGATGAGCCAGTTCATATCCAAAATTTTAAATGGACAAAACACTAGGTAAGTAGAGCTGTCAATGTCCACAGCGCTTTCAGGATAGATAAACCGGTGTGTGGTCTTCGATCCCACATGCTTCTCATAGCCTTTTGTCGGGGCATTGTTTATCCTGAGAGAAAAATCACAGAGGGAACTCACATTGACAGGGTTAAGCTATTCTATCTAAAAGATCATACACAGAAAATCTAAATGATAAAAATATTATTTAACATTGCTGAGTCAATCTGAATACATAAAGCAGCCTACTACTTTTTGCACCATATGAGAAGCTCAATGCAGTAGAGTTTCCCAACCCTAATAAACTAACAATCAGTCTTTTTAAACTATTCACAGGACAAATTCTCTGTTTTGCTATGTGATCTGTTTAACAAACACTATTTACGAGCAGATGGCAAATTCACAAGACCACAATACATCCAAACAATACAAACCATTACAAGAATCTTTGCTAATGGTTTATATAGTTATACGTCTCAGATTTAATGCATTATACTGTATGTAAGTCATAAGCCCTTGTGTCTGGATGAACTAAATATTTTGAGTTACATCAGTGAGTTCTGTGTGGTTAATATGGACATGTCCATCATTGGTATAACAATCAATGTAGATTCACTGGACATATTACTGTCTAAACAAACAGATCAGATTTCACCAAAAGCAAAATGACAGTGTGCACTGTCAGTCCTAAACACTGGATTTGAAAACCACTTCCAACCAATGAGTCATCCTAATCTGCAATCTACATTTTTGTCATGGTTGAGATGTACCATCATCCCAGTGAGTCTTTTGAATCTGTTCAACAAAAGAATTTGTTCAGTTAAAGGGTTACTTCAGGATTTAGCATTAAGCTTTGTATCAGTAGAAAACCAGTAGTATTTTCGAATTACCGAGCTCCCCCCCCCATATCCCCCTGAGACGAGAGATTTATTTATTTTTAGTCTGGAAAAAATCCTCCGATGACGCAAAAATCGTTATTTGCGTCATCGGAGGATTTTTGGGCCAGAGGCTTAAAACTACAGCCAGTATTCCGCATGTTTTCACCACGCCCATATGGGGCGGGATCTCACTCACAGCATGTGAAGATACTGTCAGCCATCTTTCTGTGGAAGCTAAGAAAACAGGCTCTTGCTCTGTGTAGAAAGTTTGTATACAAGTAGACTAATCACGATGGCGGAAGGTAGTTTTGAAGTTGAAATGGCAGAAGGGGATTTTGAAGATCTGTTGCGAGAATCTGATGTTCGCAGCTACCTGTACGAGCCGCAATACAGCGATGAACAGTTGCGGGAGATGGAGGAACAAGAGGCAGCCGGAGCAGCTGCTGTAGCAGGACAAAAACCTGCTTGGTGGTCAGGAGGCAGAGCCCGGCCAGACTCGAGTTGGGGCGGACTGGTGGTGTCAGTGCTCTCGCTGTGCGCCTATGGAAACAGATAGAGGGTCCTATTGCTGTTGCAAATTTCAGCGATGCCATTTTCTTCTGGACGAGATCGCTGAATCTGTTGATGAAACTGCACCGATAACATGAGCATGTATAACTGAGCACCCAAGTTTTGTACCACACATGGACAGGGGAGTCCTGGAAACTTATTTTAGGATCCCGAAGATAAATTTGAAACGCCAGCCAAAGCCCGCAGGGACAAACGGACGGCTTAGTGTAAAGTGAGTATTTTGTTTGTTTTTCTTTTTAAACAAGACCTAAGACGTCATGTACAGAGTTTGGACACCCGGAATTATAATGTTCTTCCCGCATAGTCAGTCAATTTATCAACTAACTCACGATTTATAGAGTCACGATGTCATGTTCTCTGTTGTCTTTTGTTTTTGTGCTTTTATGTTGAAGTTTCCTGTTTAGTTCCTGTTTCCTGTTTGGTTTTTGTAGTCCTTTGTAGTTCTGTTTTTTGATTGGTTTCCCCCTGATTGTCTCCCATGCCCTGATTGTTTCCCCAGGTGTTTCTAGTTTTCCCTTGTGTATTTAAGCCCTTGTTTCCCTCCTGTCCATTTGTCTGTTATTTCATGTTTTTCTTGTTTTGCACCTAGTTCTCCGTGGTTTTTGTTATCCCTAGTTTGCTTGTTTTTGAATTAATAAAAGCTGCACATAGATCCTCTCCCGTTGCCTGGTCGTTACACACGATGTATTAATACAAGCCTAGTTGTATCATATTTTCAGATACTGCCCTGTAACCGGTAGGCGTGGTTTGGGAGTGGCCTCGTAAGGGCAGCAAAGAAAGTGCATTCTGGGAGTTGTTGTCTTTCAGCCACATGAGTAAAAAATACATTTTCTGCCTTTTCTCAGTCTAGAATGCTTCAAATTCAAAAATAATTTCACATTTATACTATATAAATGACCAATTTTAAATACACATTCATCTTCCCAGAGGTGAAGTATCCCTTTAAGATTCATTCACTTTAAATATTTGTTCAAAAACACTGATTTGCTCACGAACGAAACACTTCTAGGTCTTATAAGCACTAAACACTACTAAGCTGACTTTGATCTGTCAAGCATGAATCCCAAATTACAGTACTTCAAACATAGCTTCATAGCAACTTACCTCTGTGAATGACAAACTTCAAAATAATTCAAGAGAAAATCTTATTTTGTACATTGGCTGAAACCATATAGCATAACACAATCAATGCAGTAAACACAATTCAAAAAAATTATTTAAAATAGATCAGAATCTGCTGTACTACCGAATGACAAAATCATGGAAATCTATTAGAGGCCCAGAATAGGATCCCTTGAGGCTCCCTGAGTTCCCCACCACAGCACAGGTTCTGCAACGATCTGGACCAGCGTCTGAGTAATGTTCTTTGTCTGGGAAAAGTGAAAACAACTTCTCTATTACAGCTTTGTAGTTGGATAATGCATTCTTCTTTTGGATGCTTCTGGATGATGCATACTGTAGACCCTGCAAACACAATTAAAAGGGATTGTGATCAGATTTAAGGGAAAATCAGTATTGCTCCAGTGGGACTGTCCCAAGGAGCCTACTGTAAATTCCTTTTTGAGAAAAGTGTCAGCAAAAGTCAAACTGAGTGTCTGAGGCCGTAACCACTTATACCTCTTCAATTAATGTCAAGTCAAATTAATAATAAAAAGTAAATCCATTACAATGCAATTACCTTCCACCATTTAAAGACGTCCTGGCGTAAAACACTGTTCTTCTTGTTGAGCATAAGTTGGACGTTGCGATTGTAACGCACAAACAACCATTTATCATCCTCCATCTTGTCCATTATGCAGCTGTCACAAGAACACGCACCTTTTGTGGAGAAATCTTCAAAAAGCTTGAGGGTCAAACCTGCTAGTGAGGTTTGGATGTATAAAAACAGAACGATGGCAATGATAAAGCCTAAAAATGCGCTGAGGTAGTGGAATATAAATCTGTAGTCATTCATCTTTGTTTATGTAGTGTTCAAAGATAATAATGCTTTCAGGTTTGTCCCTAAAATTGGGAAAAAAAGAGAAATATACTGTATATATATATATATATATATATATATATAGTTTCACAAAAAAAATTGTTTTCCCGAAATACCTACTGCAATCTAAATTGTTCAAGATGTAAATAACTTGCTTTTTCTATTAATATTTATAATAATATATTTTTTTCAATAATAGGAATTATTAATAATAATAATAATAATAATAATAATAATACTTATTGTTATTTGATTAATAATAATAATCTGAACATTCAATCCTGTTAATGTTACATTCATATAATTATAATCAATAATAATAATAATAAGCAAATATAAACTTTTAAGGGCTGGCATGAGGTTATTGATATTCTCAGCTCCCCCGCACATATTAAATTAGATAAAAACATAAATCACACTTAGTTTTAGAGTTTTAGTAGGCTCATTAATTCTCTTATTTATAAATCTGTATTCCATCTTGTAATTTATAACTCTAGAGTATCTAGAATTAAAGATTAAATTGCCACAAACAATACTGGACAAATATAACATAGCTAGGTATGTGGGGGGTGAACTTACCATCTTGATTCTCAGAGTCTCTGCCTACAAATCATGGTATTGTGAAGTCTTCTATATCATATTTGTTTTCCTTAAGTGTAAGATCGGCATTTCACTTGTAAAGTTCATGGTCATCTGATAGGTCAGTGAGAGATATGTCTTTATAAATGTGCAGTTTCAATGACGAAGATGGGTCCATGCACTGTTTGATTCTCACCTGGTTGGGCCGGTTTGATCTGGTCATCACAATGCAATGCACTTAATACATTTTCTGGTCTGCTTCGAATAAACAAACCCTCAGCCATTTTATGAAAATGGTGCCATTGTGTCGCCAATATTTACTACTGATATAATTAATAGGATATTTAGTTTGTAAATGTTTTTCCCATCAGAATATTAGCTAATTTCCATGTCCCCATTCATCACCATCATTGTCATGTAAAATAAAAAGAATTTGCCCATGAGCAAAGATGGCAGTCTCCCAATCACGTACTTCAGATGCCATTGAAATTAATGCAAATAATGGCAGGTTCAGACAGCTTCATTCCCACGGTATTGAACATTTGTCAACAGGGTTGTGCAAACCTGTTCTTTCTTAAGATCAATCAATGTAAATAAAATGGCTAAAAGAGGAATTGTCAGGGACATAATTCGATGTTTCACTGTATTTTTAGAGTTTGGGCATGAACTTTATAATCACCTGGTGGAATCTCCAAACTGCAAATGCAGAAACTGAGTTTAGACATCTTAGACATCTTAGACATCCTGACCTATCTCTCAGGAAACATAAGACGAAGCTGACGTTTGTCACACATAGCATTGTGCCAAGGGTGGTCACGAAAATAGAGGCTATGCTAAGTGATTAATCGAAGTTGTTCGATCATTTACCTGTAATAACAATTCTCAGTGTTAAAGGAAACAAGGCGAAAATAGACTATTATTGATAATAGATTATACTGTAATTAGAAATTATAGATACAAAATAATTTGTGTAATTTTATTCAGTGTTTCACTGGAAAATTTCAATTGAACAGGATCAACTAACCCCTAACCAAGATCAACTTGAGCCAGTGGATCACATTTGGTTTTAAGGCCATATGTTTGTGGATTTCTGTCACAGACTCATTTTTGTAATATTAAATGATGGCAGACACCTTGAAATAAAAGCAAGGCACTTCTCATGTTATCTCTGTCTAATTTTCCATGAATAGAAGACAAAATATTTTAAAATTGACTCATGTTACGCCACTCTACCCTACTGTCAAAGTCAAATTACATACTGTCATATGTTTTGGCAAAATGATAATTAATGAAGCATTCCAACTATCAACAAAATATGTCATCTAGTTTGTTAACTGAACAGGCTTTGAAAGATAGGGTTGAACATGTTAAATAAAACTTTTGTCAACAACATACAACCAATAATGGGGTCTAAGGGTTTTGGGCCCTGGAGAAGTTTTGACATGCCTTGACATTTGTGCTTTTTTCTGTTGCTTAAAAACATACATATCTTTAAATAAATCCAGAGAAGACTGACAAGAATTTACAGACATATATTTAGTTGTATTTCTGAATTTTCTTTTTAGTTTTTCAACAGAAGTAGGCAGTGGTTTAAACAAGAGACAATTGCACCAGTCAGTCCTGAAAATTTAGACGTTAAAATGCTACTCCTACAAATCCACTTCAAACAGAGCTTGTATAGTTAAAGGTATATCCATCCATCTTCAACCGCTTATCCGAAGTCGGGTCGCGGGGGCAGCAGCTCCAGCAGGGGGCCCCAAACTTCCCTATCCCAAGCCACATTAACCAGCTCTGACTGGGGGACCCCGAGGCATTCCCACCCTCTGCGTGATCAGTGCAGAGTACACCCCTGGGCAATTCGACAGTGCTAAAAGAGTATATATTCTCAGCAATGAGTATATTTTCCTCTAAAAGCGCACGCATTGTCGAACAGCGTCTTTTTAAAGATGCCTTTCCGTCTCTGAGTAATTCCTGGTTGTGGTCAATATCTCACCACCTCCAACTGCCACGATCACTGCCTCATGTGCCTGGAACCTAATCCGCTCTCATTATCCTCGATGGCGGAGCGGCCGAGGGATATACGCCGATTACTCAGGTGGACAAGGCGGTTGCGGTGCACCTGTGCCCACAAAATGCCACCATCTGGCGGAATCGTCCGGCACTCCCCTCCAGGGCCTGTAGGACTACGTCGCCTACGGCGGCTAAAGCCTAGATTACTGCTGGACAGGCTGCCTCTGCCCTGCATGCCATGGCCCTCCTACATGTACACCAGGCCATAGCACTGAAATAGCTGCACGAGGGTAGTCCTGATCCCAACGTGATGCAGGATCTGGGCTCAGCGACCGGCTCACCCTGAAGGCTCCTAAGCGCCCCTGAGACAGATGACCCAAGGAGGAAGACGTCCGCCAGAACCCTGGAGCTGATGTCTAGACCGCTCCTTCCCCCGGTGAAGGCCCAGGAGGAGAAACTTTGTTCCCTTTTGTTTTGTGTTCGCTTCACCCCGGATGGGCTGCGGTACCCACATTTTCAAAAGTTCCCTCTATCCTTGGGTCACACAGCCGGTGTTCACGACCGGCGTTATCACAGTGACCGGACACCAAGCATTTGCGGCCAGGGTGCTACGAATGCACCATCCCCCGCCTTCTTGCGTCAGGCCACACAACATTCACACCCCTGGCCAGCTGGTGACGAGTTACGAAAACTGCCAAAGACCCGCCCTATGCCGGGTGCACGGAGGGAGGTAAATGCTTTGAGGTTCTCCTCAGCATGGCCACGATCTCGGGACAAAGCGAGGCTCCTCGACGTGGTGTCTCCTGCTCCCCTCCATGGCGAGGACCCACCTCCTTGTATGTCAGATGCGATTGTCCCCTTAGTGCACCTCGCCTGGAGCTTGAACGCATGACTAGCGCTCTCCAACTGGTCCGCTTCACCTCGGAGAATGGTGAGAATGGCACCGCCCTGCATGTGGAGATTGTAGTCATTCGGCAAAAGGACATGATAGAGCCTGTCCCTCCAGCCGAGATGAGGAAAAGGTTTTACAGCCCTTACTTCATTGTGGCAAAGAAAGGCGGTGGGTTGCGGCAAATCTTGGACCTGCGAGTTCCAAACCGGCATTGCACAGACTCCCATTGAAAATTCTTATGCAGAAACACATTCTAGCATGTGCCCAGCATCAAGATTGGTTCGTGGCTGTAGACGTGAAGGACGCGTATATCCACGTCTGGGTTCTACCTCAACACAGACCCTTCCTACGGGTTGCTTTCGAGGGCTGGGCTTATCAGTACAAGGTCCTCCCCTTTGGCTTTTCCCTGTCGCCTTGTGTCTTCACGAAAGTCGGAAGTGGCCGTTTGCATCCACAACTACCTCGCCAACTGGCTGGTTCTATCTCACTCTCGAGACCTGTCGTTTTGTGTACAGGAAACTGATGCTCAGGCACCTCAGCCGTTTGGGGCTTCGGGTCAACTGTGAGCTCTCCCCAGTTCAGAGCATCTCTTTACTCAGCTCGATATTAGCGTGCATCATGAGCGAGCATGTGCAGTCGGTGCTGAACTGCTGCTCATTCTACTCATTCAAGCAGAGAACAGCGGTTCCAATGAAACATTTTCAGAGGCTCCTGGGGCATATGGCATCCTCGGTGGCGGTCACGGAACTCGGTTTGATGCATATGAGAATGCTTCAGCACTGGCTTCAGACTCTAGTCCCAAGATGGGCATTGCGACATTGCACATATTGTGTGGCCATCACGCCGATCTGCCTCCACTTGTTCAGCCCTTGGACAGAGCTTGCATTTCTGCGAGCAGGGGTTCTCCTACAGCAAGTGTCCAGGTGTGTTGTGGTTCCGAAAAACGCCTCCAAGCTAGTTTGGGGCACTGTGTGCAACGGCCACGCATCCAATGGTTCCTGGACAGGACCGCGACTGTGTTGGCATATCAAATGCCTCATATCAAATACCTCACGCTCCTCGCGACAGCCCTTCCCTGGCTAATTCCCCTGAGGAAGGACCTTCTTTTTCAAGGGTGGGGCACCATCTGGTACCTGCACCAAGACCTCTGGAACCTCCATGTCTGGCCCTTGGATGGGACATGAAAGACCTAAGTGGACTACCACCGGCAGTGGTAGACACGATCACTCAGACCAGGACTCCCCCTACGAGGCAGCTATATGCAAGTTGGAGTTCTTCCCGAGGCAAAGACCCCCAGAGATGCGCAGCTGGGTCAGTGCTTTCCTTCCTGCTGGAGGGGTGGCTATCCCCTTCCAACCTGAAGGTGTATGCGGCCACCATAGTGGCACACTGCGCTAATGGTATGTGAATGGTAAGTCATCAGGAAAGCACGACCTGATCAACAGGTTCATGAGAGGTGCCTGGAGGCTGAATCCTCCTAGGTTGCGCCTCTTCCCCTCATGTAATCAGGAAACTTCTGCCATGGGATTCAAAGCTGTCAGTCCAGTTCACATTAGGAGATGAGCTGGTGCTTGCTGGATGAGCAGGCAGAACACTGGGACAGGGAAGATGGTGGAGATGGACAGACTGATGCTGGAGATGGACAGACTGGTTGTATCAGGGCTTCTGAACTTAGTGCTGTTAATAAAATAAAATAAAGAAGTGTCTCGAGTATTTACTTCACCCAAAATTTAAATTCTGTCATCATATACTTAATCTCATGCCATTCCAAACCAGGTATTTGTCTGGAATTACAATAGAATGGGTAAATTACAGGCAAACTTTTTAATTTTCAGCTGAATTATTCTTTTAACTGTTTTGACTAATTTTACAACACTACATCTCTCGATAGGACTTGCAACTTCAGGATCAGTTACAGAGGACTGAGAAACTATCTGAAAAAGGTCACTTAAATTACCCACAGAACACTGTCTGTGTTTCCTGTACATATGGGTAGTAAATGACGATTTTACAGTGAAAGTATTTTTGCATCCAGTCACCGGACAGTTCACAACCTGTCCTTCTTCATAATGTTCCTTTAAGTGAGTCTTTAATTATTTGAAATTGTGACACTGGCGTTGACACATAGATATATTACATGTAAATACTGAGAGGACATTTCTGGTGTCAAGATGTTGATCTGTCTTGTCGTGTCTATGGTAAAATTGAGCCTTACATACTCTATATGTATGAAAACTATAACTGCAATACGTAGCAAGGCACTTGAACACACAACGTGGTTCGTTACGGTGAAGTTTGCAGTGTGAAACATGTTCCCTTAAGTTTTGAACCGATATTCCACAGAAATGCCAGTTAAGTATTTCAACTATGTGAGTACACACATATTGCACCTAGTACCGCCGCTCCCTACACGCATACTACGTAGTCTGCATAGTGCTCAAACTCCCTAGGGGGGCACCATCTTACCCTAGGAGGGCACCAGAAAGTCCACCGGCTGCCCTTACTCACACGTTATACCCCCCATCGGCAGCCCTGATTACACCGTACTGCTTCTGTAAACACTTAAATGGTGGGTTAATATTTCAGATAGGACTTGTCTGAACATGTTAGTACGTCCTGAAAATATAGTGCATGCATGAATGCAACCTTTTGAAATTGACACAATGAGGGAATGCTTGAAATGATTGGATGATGCCTAACTGTCATCAAGTTAATACAAGTCATGCCCAACTGACAGCATTTGTGGTATAATTTTGATTACTACAAAACATTATTTCAAGTCGTCCCTCATTTTTTTTCAATATTGTGAAAATCGTGGTTACAATGGAAATAAAGGTGGCCAATTTTTAAAGGTTTAAAGACCCAAATCAGAAGCTTTTAATTTTATTAAAATATTTAAATTATTCTTTTTTCTTTGTTTAAAACTGGAGTACTAGTTAAGCTGTAAAGTTGTTTAATTGATTTTATGGTTGTTTTATTGACATTACGTCATATTTATTTTGTACTTATTTATTTATTTCTATATTTATATTTATTACTGTGAAATTACATGTATTTTTTGGTTTAATATATTATCAGTTTTTACCATATATTTTAAGGAAACTACCTGTTAACTATTTAACAGTTTTATACCGTAGCATTTTTACTGTATAATGCCATTAAAAATACATTTTTTACAGTGTGGGGCCAATCCATAACTGTAAAAATACTCACCATTTCAAAAGTATACAGTAGCTAGCAATATACAAAATACATTACAAAAATACATGTTGTTGTCATTTATCGCCCTCCAGGTCAGGTGACAAACTTTCTTGTGGAGTTGGATGTCCTAATATCCTCCTTGCCAGAGGATGGTAGGCCACTTGTTGTTCTTGGTGATTTCAATATACACCAAGACAAACCCCAGGCCACTGAACTGAATACTCTTCTGGCCTCATTTGACTTGGAAAGACTACACACCACAGCAACTCACAGATCGGGTCAGATCCAATCTGCAAAAACCTCCTATTACCAGACCAAGATCAACAGGACCACAGACACTCTCGGCATGTTTAGAACATTCAACACACTTCTCTGCCCTCCCCCTCCATCACCTGACACATCACTGACAGCAGATGTCTTCACCACATTATTTACTAATAAGGTTACAGTCATCAGCAATACATTCACAGCACCACACCCTGTCAAACACCCACCTCCTGTATGCAACTCATCGGTCTCGTTCTCTCCTCTAACTGACACTGACATCTCTAAACTCCTCCTCTCCAACCACCCCACCACCTGTTCCCTTGACCCCATTCCATCACACCTTCCCCAGACCAAAAAACGAAAAAAAAATAAAATAAAAAAAAAAATATATATATATATATATATATTAATGATTAATATGAACAATTAAAATGAATTAATCAAAGAACTAAATTATAAGTTGAATAAAGTTCAAATGTATCAGTAGCCTCTTGTGCATTGCTCTCTGTAGCCTGTATATAAAACTTATTAGGCTTTAAATGATAAAAACATCTGTTAATTTAGCATCTGTCTAAAACATAAAGTCGCTTTATATTGCCTGACAAAAACTGGATCTTGTGAAATTGATCTTTTAAAAAGTTAAATTATCTGCTTGATTTGACATTTGGTTCAGTCAGGCAAGATTTTTTTGGAGAAAAGAGCGCTCGAGGAAGGATAGAATGAAGGGAGTTGATTGGCTGATAACTGACTAGTAGAAGATCAGGTTTTGTGAGATGTTATTTCAGGTGTCTACAGGAATGCATCTGAATCTTAATCAGTTGGAGGGGTTTCCAGTAGGCCAGTGGATCTCAGCTGGTTTTGCTTCAAGACCGAGATTTTAGATTGGAAGTCAAGTGGCGACCCACTATAGAAGACTGTAACCTGTAGGCCTATTTAATGTATACTGGGTTGCGTTTCCTTTTATCTTGCATTGTTTTCAAGTGTAAGGCATAAAGTGACATTATTTTTGCTGTTGATGTAAACAACAAAAGCTATAGGATTTTTTCTCACCCCCATTTAAAAAATTTAAGAGCATATTTATTTATAGGTTATGAGCCCATTATTATCCGTTTGCTTCCTGATTTCAAACAGAACATGAAGGAAATGCTCCTACATGGTTCGGTCAATATAAGACGAAACACATTTTGAAACTTTAACAACAACTGCAAATGTTGATATAAAAATGAGGTCTAATAAACTCTACCTATAGATTGTTTCATAAGAAACTATATACATATATATATAATTATAAAACGTCTCGGGTTACTTGTGTAACCCTTGTTCCCTGAAAAAAGCGGAACGAGATGCTGCGCTGCTAAGCGCTATGGGGAAACAATCTTATTGTGAGCTGCTCTGAACATGTGTGTAACACGTCAATGAAATTGACTGGAATTTATAGCCTCGGTTGGTGAGATCATTGGACGCACCTGTGGCCAGGCTATAAATAGGAGGCGTCACCAGAGTGTCGTCAGATTATTTTTCTGAAGAGTGGTCCTGGGACGTCCCAGTGCGGCAAAAGAAGCGCAGCATCTCGTTCCACTTTTTTCAGGGAACAAGGGTTACACAAGTAACCCGAGACGTTCCCTTTACAAAAAGCTTCACTTTGATGCTGCGCTGCTAAGCGCTATGGGGAACGAAATGCCCACGCCTCCGCACTGGGGCTGTCCGGACCCCTGATCGTTGTGAAGTGTTTTCACAGAACGCGAGAGGTTCCAGACATGAGCTTAAGATGTCGACTCAAGGGCATAAGCCCGGAGTAGCAGAACATCTAACACCATAAAATCCGAAGAGTGTGTGCGGAAAGGACTAGCCTGCCGTATCACAAACCTGGTTAGACATGAGCTTGAGATGTCGACTCAAAGACATAAGAGTAGTAGTAGCGGAGCATCTAGCCCACAAAGTCAAAAGATGAGTTTGAGAAGCCGATCCAAGGGCTCTAACTCAAAAGTTCGTACCATGAACTTGGATTTGGCATGAGCCTGGGATGTCGACCCAAGGACATAGTCCGGGGTAGCAAAACATCCTAGCCCATGTAGAAAATTGTAGAATGTGCGTGGAGAGGACCAGCCCGCCACGTCACAAACTTGTTCCTGCATGAGTTTGAGATGTCGACTCGAGGACGTAAGAGCCCGGAGTAGCATGAACATCCAAACTATAGAATTTAATGAATGTGTGCGGAGAGGACCAACCTGCCGCATCACAAACTTGCTGCAGAGGGACCCCTCTAGCCAAGGCTTTAGAGGAAGCGACCCCTCTGGTGGAGTGAGCCCTGACACCTACTGGCGAAGCTTGACCGCGCGCCTCATAGGCCAGGGCAATAGCATCCCTCACCCAATGTGACATAGTCTGCTTAGTAGCGGCCGCCCCCCTGTTGCGGCCCCCATAGCAAACAAACAATTGCCCTGATTTACGCCACTGGCTTGTGCGGTGGACATAAATCTGAAGGGCACGGACTGGGCAGAGTCCGTGAAGTCTTTCCTGCTCCGGCGTTAAAAACGGCGGGGAGCAGAAGGCTTCTAAAGTGACAGGATGTATTGTCGAAAAAGGAACTTTAGGAAGGTAATCAGGGTGAGGATGCAAAATTGCTTTGGCCATACCGGGGGCAAATTCTAAACAGGTCAGCAGAATAGACAGAGCCTGTAGATCCCCAATCCTCTTAAGAGAGGTAATAGCCATAAGGAAGACCATCTTGAGAGTCAGAAGTCTGTCAGACGCTGACTCCAGAGGTTCAAAAGGGGTCTCGACCAGAGCCTCCAGGACTATTGTTAAGTCCCACGAAGGAGTTCTGGCCCTAACGGGAGGCCTCAGTCGCCTGGCTCCACGAATGAAGCGGGCGAGTAGAGGATGTCTCCCTAAAGGCACCCCGTCAATCAAGGCGTGGCAAGCCGAAATGGCGGCCACATAAACCCTGAGAGTAGCGGGGCATATGCCTACTGACAGTTTTTCCTGCAGAAACTCCAGAACTGAAACAATTTGGCAGTTAACTGGATCTGCATCATGTGAACTGCACCACCTTTCGAAGACACCCCATTTATTGGTGTAAATTCTTCTGGTGGAGGGAGCCCTAGCACTAAGAATGGTTTCAATAACCCCAAGCTACAGCCCTGTGTCCCTCAGTTGGTACCCTTCAGGGGCCAAATGTGAAGTTTCCACAATTCGGGCCGGGGATGAAATATTGTCCCCTGTGCTTGAGACAGAAGGTCCCTCCTGTCCGTAATTGCCCAGGGCGAGCCGTCTAGGAGAGACATCATCTCTGAGAACCAAACCCTGTTCGGCCAGCGAGGCACTATCAATAAGAGGCAAGACCCTTGCTGGCGAACTCTGGCCAGGACTCCCGGGAGCAGAGAAACCGGAGGGAACGCATACAGGTGCATTCTGGGCCATGTATGCGCCATCGCGTCCAGACCCAGGGGGGCTGGGTGACTCAGAGAGAAGTAGAGGGGACATTGCGCAGTCTCTTGAGAGGTGAAGAGGTCCACTTCGGCTCTGTAAAATCTCTCCCAAATCTGTTGTACTACCTCGGGATGGAGTTTCCACTCGCCCGATGGTAAGTTTTGTCTGGACAGAAAATCTGCTCCCACATTCAGGCGTCCAGGGATATAGACTGCCCTGAGTGACAGTAACTTGCCCTGGGCCCAAAGGAGAATCCGACGTGCCAGCAAATTGAGGTGGCGAGAATGTAGGCCTCCTTGATGATTTATGTAGGAGACTGCTGCTGTGTTGTCCACCCGCACAAGGACATGGCAGCCTCTCAAATGTTGGAGAAAGTATTTCAGGGCCAGAAATACTGCCATCAGCTCGAGGCGGTTTATGTGCCAATCGAGCTGATGACTCTCCCATTCCCCTTGGGTTGGACGACCACTTAAGACCGCACCCCAACCCGTCAGGGAGGCGTCTGTCGTAAGCATCCTGCGACGACACAACGCACCAAGAGTGGGACCCAAGGTGAGAAACCGGGGTCTGATGATAGGGCTAGGTCGAATGGAAGGACCCGATACTGGAAGGCTTCGTCCCCGAAAGCGAACCTCAGGAACTTCCTGTGCTGTGGCAGAATTCCAATATGAAAATATGCGTCCATGAGGTCGATCGTGACCAGCCAATCGAAACGTTGGAACTGAGACACGACGGACCTGACTGTTAGCATCTTGAACTTGAGCGTCTTGACCGAGTGGTTCAAGGCACGAAGATCTAAGATGGGACGCAACCCCCCCCCCCTTTCTTGGGGACCAGGAAGTATCTGCTGTAATAGCCAGACTTTTTCTCTGGAAGGGGAACATGTTCTATGGCCCCTTTTTCCAAGAGATTTTGCAGTTCTACCTGAAGTAGACATGCCTGTTCCGGGCTTACGGTAGTGGAAACCACGCCGTTGAAGCTCGGAGGGCGGCAAGCGAACTGAATTCTGTAGCCTTTTTCTACTGTTTTTAGAACCCACATAGAAATACCTGGCAGAAGTTTCCACGCTGCCAGGTTCTCTGAGATGGGAACTAATTTCAAGACTTTCTGTCGAGGGGGTGTCGAATGTTCCGTGTCCTGGATTATGGCAGGGAGCAACGGTACATTCAACATTTTGTTGGAAACCCCTGTCACCCGAAACACCAAGGGTGGCGGGAGTGAAGAGGTTTTGTGAGGGTATCGGGAGGGCCGAAGTGAATGATACACGCGCCCCGTCCCGAAGGGAACTACCCTCACAGGGTTGGATACAAGACCGTCAGGGCTTCTTTCTCTTGGAGATACAAGCCCTGAGGTCTTGTTTGGGAGGTTGCTGAGGGCGACGAGCCTGTCCCCAATCTCTGCGAGGGGGAGCACGACTTGCCACGCTCTGTTTCTGAACCTCCCTCCTAACAGAATCCGGGCGAGACTGGGTGACCGACGGCCTCGCCCCCTGAGTGCGACGAGGAAGGAATTGCCCAAAGGCTTCCTCATGGCTTTTCGCCTCCTGGAATCTGGAGATAACCGTGTTCATGGCGTCTCCAAAGAGACCAGAAGGCGAAACTGGGGCATCAAGGAGGAAAACTCTGTCCTTATCCTTGATGCCGGATAGATTAAGCCATAAGTGCCTCTCAGTGCTAACCAAAGCGGACATAGACCGGCCAATAGCACGGGCTGACTGCTTGGTGGCACGGAGAGACAAATCCGTAGCTCGACGAAGTTCAGAAAAAGCTTCGTCGTCGAGGCCTCTTCCAGCACTCAAATCTTTTAGTAGGTCAGCCTGGTACGCCTGCAAGACAGCCATGGTGTGCAGCGCAGCACCAGCCTGACCCGCCGCTTGATATGCTCTCCCGACCAGCATGGAGGTTACCCTGCATGGCTTAGAAGGGAGAGCAGATTTATTAAGCGACGATGCCGAACCCGGCGAGAGATAACCCACAAATGACTCTTCGACCGGTGGCATCTTTAAATACCCTCGCGCCTCAGCGCCCACGATAGTCGAATATATTGACGTCGAGGGCACGTGAATGCGCGAGGTATAAGGTTTATTCCAAGAACGAGAAAGCTCGTCATGGAGATCATCAAAGAAGGGAAGGGACTGATGAGGTGTTCCCTTCCCTTGGTCACCAGACAGAAATCTGTCCTCTAACTTAGAGCGCTTGGGGGGAACTTGGTCACGTGGCCAGTCTATTTGAAGCCTGGCCACCGCACGAGTAACCACATCGAGCAGCTCCTCCGAAGATTTAGAATCGCGATTGGAGCGCTCAGATGCGGTTAACTCGGAATCTGACCCAAGGGAATGGAGGTCCCCCTCGTGAACTGAAGAGGCGCCGAAGCACGCTTCAGGATCACGCGAGGGACCAGCAGGATCTGGGGAGAGAGTGAGCGAAAGGGGCGAACCTGTCTCTCGCTCCTCAGCCAGATCCATGCGAGAGCCCCACGAATGAAGTGTGGGTGCCGGCTCTCGGAAGTAAGCAAGGCGAGCGCGAAGCATCCCGACCGAAAGTAGGTCGCAATGCGCGCACCCGCCCTGTTCCAACGCGAGAGTAGCGTGCTCTTCCCCCAAGCAAACAAAGCAAAATTGATGCGTGTCCCTGTCAGACATAGAACGCTGACAAGGAAACACGCATTGTTTGCCCTGTTTTTCCACCATTTTCCCCTTTTTCTTTTTTTTTTATATATATATATATATATATATATATATATATATATATATATATATATATAAAAGAGAGAAGGAAGGAAAAGACTTAGATTTTTAAACAATTTTCTAACAAGAGTTTTGTGAAAACACTCTGTTGACGCCTCCTATTTATAGCCTGGCCACAGGTGCGTCCAATGATCTCACCAACCGAGGCTATAAATTCCAGTCAATTTCATTGACGTGTTACACACATGTTCAGAGCAGCTCACAATAAGATTGTTTCCCCATAGCGCTTAGCAGCGCAGCATCAAAGTGAAGCTTTTTGTAAAGGGAACAGTTACTTTTACTCATGTAAAATCGTGAAACTTTGTGAAGGTGATGATGTGTAATTTATTTTATTATTATTATTTAGCTCATAGTGTTGCTCTTTTCCTCAGTGCTGTTTAGCGTGTCAGGGCTGCCAAATGTATTGCGGTCACGGATCCAAAAATAATGTGTGAATCAAAATAATAAGCGTGAATCAAAAAATAATAAGCGCAGATAAAAAATAAATAAAAAGCGCAAATCAAAATAATTACCACATGTAAAAAAAATAAAATAAAAATAACAATCAAAAATATATATATGCCTAAACACATTTAAAATATGCTGCAAAAAAAAAAAAAGTAATTAGAATTGCAAACAAAATCCCTTGGTTATATTACTTGATTATATTGATTACATTATGTTTTTTGTGCTCGCTGATAATTTGGCTCATATTGTAATTTTTTGTATGCTTACGTTGTATTTTTCTTTGCTTTTGTTTCCAAGTTCAGCGCTTGATTTTCCAAAACGTGTGAGCAGAGTTTCATGTAAATGAGGGGGCGCTTTGCGTCCCTATTGGTCCACTAGTTCTTGATTGACAGCTCCTCCTCGAGCCAATCTATCGAAGTGAGGAGGTGACGTCATTCCAATGCAACTCCGACGGCCGCTGCTCAATATTATATTATATGTGGTTGATTGATGCGCTGCTTGTGTCTGTTTTGAGTATTTTCTGTCAGCTCTAGGAAACAATGTGTTGTCCGAATAGTCCATTGTTATAGTCTGTTAACACATGTATTGATGAATTTAGTTAGCAGGTTCTCTAGTTTAGGCATTATTTACGACTTCCTTGTTTGTAGGTTATTGGCTGCATACCATATATGTATGGGATGTTTGATGCATGTTTTTACTAGCTGTACCAATGTAGTGGCGAGTTCAGAACCCAGCTCGATCCGCTTTTCCATGTTACTGAATGCGTTACGTTGGCATCGTTGGTATCGTTGGCACGGCTTCATGTAGTTTATTTTTCCACTACATGCAGCGAAATCAGAAACAAGTGACCATACGTCCCCACGTCAATAAATAATGCAATAAAGTTGGCTTGACGTTGGACATTCTTGATTCACAAATAGTCGTAAATTTAGGGACCGTCTCTAAAGATACAGGCAACATTGGAGCATACATATCCAAAACATTTACAAACACTCCCATAACATATGAGTATGCAATTTAAGTAACATTTGAAGCAAATGACTTACAGGCATACAACCAACTCCCAAAGTGTGCATGTGGGTGTCAGCAATAATGCACACCTTTTAGGTTTGTGATATAATAAAAAAATGTCCATTTATGCAAGCATTTCTATATTCATCAGAATTGTAATAGTCCTTGGTGTTGGAATCTGGATTTTATTTAGTGGAAAAGCGGATCATGTTGGGTTCTGAACTCACGACTACATTAGTTTTACTTTGGCTAATTAAAAAAATCCAGCAAACATCCACACCAACCCAGCCCATTTCTTTTTTGTTTTTGTTTTTCATCCTACAACCTACAAACAAGCAAGTCTTAAATAATGCCTAAAATATCTGATAACTTAATTCGATACACTCGATACGTGTGTTAACGGACGATAATAATGGTCTAAACATGTCCTCTTTTTCGGACCTTAAAGTGGACCTATTATGCAAAATTCACTTTTACATGGTGTTTGTATATAAATGTGAGTCGGCAGTGTGTACACAACCATCCTACAATGATAAAAGTCCACCCACTCTTCTTTCTTATATTTCTATTAATCATAAACAGTGTGTCAAAATGAACTGTTTTCGTTTCTGCTCTAAGGTGACATCACGTTAGAGCAGCCCCGCCCACAACTGGTGACGAACTCCACCCTATTATCATAGATCCTCCCCTTAGTGATCAGTCCGCCATTTTTTTTTTCCACTCTGGAGCAGATACAATAAGAAGAATGTCTCAGCTTCGAAAGCATCATAAGTGTTCTGTTGTTGGCTGTAAAAGTGAACATAAGAGTCTTCATGTACTCACGGTATCAGAGCCACTGAAGACGCAGTGGACAAGATTTGTTTTTGAAGGAAATGTGCCCCAAAACATACAAAAATGTGTGTATGTTTGTGCAAATCATTTTACACCAGACAGCTTTGTGAATGAGTGTCCATATAAAGCAGGATTTTCAAAAATGTGATTCTCAAGCATGGATCAGTACCAACAGTTCGTGTTCCAGCTTTATATCCTGAAGATGTAAGTATCGCACTTTATATTTTGTGAATGTTTGCAAATTGCTTTTCCGAATGTGCTTGTTAGCTGATTCCACGGCTAATGCACCTAAAGTTACCATTGTCTCTGATTGTATTCACGGAGACCAGATATACACATATATATATATACGTATATGTATATATTCATACACACACGGCTCCGGTATTTACTCCGGTATTTACGCAGTTAGTCATATTGGTTCTGATTTGTTGTTGCTGTAGTAACCGAAGCAGGAGCTGTAAAGGCAAACTCCTCCTGGAAAGGGTGGTGGGGAGAAGCAGCTCATTTGCATTTAAAGAGACACACACGAAATCAGCGTGTTTTTAATTCCACCTAAAAAGAGGCATTTATACCATGGTATAATAAATGATCCGTGGGGTATTTTGAGCTGAAACTTCACAGACACATTCTGGGGGCACTTGAGACTTATATTACATCTTGTAAAAACGGGCTTAATAGGACTCCTTTAAAAAAAAGCGTCTGGCCGTAATTTCTAAATATGTGAAAATGTCTGGGATTCAGTTGCATTATGATGTGCATCTGGTATAAACATCACTTTAGTCCCCACCGTTATTTTATTTGGAATAATCAGGATATCCGGTACAAAAATAAGACGTAATTTTTTCCTGATTGGTTCAAGAATAATATTCTTTTGCTTTCTCAACTTATAAATTCAAGAGGTCTTTTGTTTTCTTCTTCTGAATTTTTGGCAGATTACTGTAAATATTAAATATTTAATTACCAAGGAGGTGTCCTTTAAACTGTTACACCGTTTTTACCCAGTCAATCTTTATTTAAGAAACATGCTCCCTGAAATAGATCCACTTTGCTCCTTCTGGAATGCTGTAGATGAATCTGCCCCTCACCTTTTTTGGGAATGTGTCCACGCTGTAGTATTTTGGAGAAAATGTTGGTTTTTTGTAAGTACCTCTATTTTAACTAGATTTTCTTTGCTTTATAAAGACGTTTTATTTGGTTTCCACAGTTTTGATCATTTAAAAAGTGAATGTTTTCTGATTAATCTGTTGATTTTTCCCTTGCTCATGTGTGGCAGGGCTTGCACTATGCAATCATGTTGCAGCTTTGCTCTACCAGACCTCACATTTACAGCCAGCAGGGAGCAACGGCTGCCACTCACAATGCTGAAATTTAAACATCTTTTTCATTTCGCTCACTTATTTTTATAATCTATTTAAACAAGTGAGTAACTGTTAGGCCTAACTATTAAAAAAAAAAAGTTTTGATATCGCCTTACAGGCTATTTACACTGTCTGTCAGAAAATGTAATATGCCGCTACAGCAAAGGACGTTTCACCGGAAGTTTTGATGTCAGAAATGTAATGAAAACCAAACTATTTGAACTTTGTAAAAAAAAACTGATTGAAAGTTAACCATGCAAATTTTCAAGCCAAAAGCATAGGTAGGTAAAAGTTAAAGTAATTAACCTTTTGTTTGATTGTTTTTATGACTCACCCATCTCTGAAAATACTTTGAATAAAAAAATGCAATAAATGCTATTCCCATTGTTGTTGTGGGTGGAGCAGTTTCCCTTGGTATTCCTTGGTAAATCTCATTCACACGCAGAACTGACATGTCTGGAAGGTCACAGCCCCCTTTGTACAAGTTACTCCTGAAAATGTACACAACTGAACAGTTAGACAAGCGTTTATGTACTGTTTGTTATTATCATAAATTACTGCTTTTCATGTCAAATTCTACTTCAGAGTTGTGTAGCTCTACGCTACAGGGATGTTGTGTGTGTGTGTGTCTGTGTATGGACATTCAGTTCAATTAGAGGTTCATCTTAAGTCTAATAAAGACTAGTCTAAAAAAATACAAAGTACAATTTTACATTTCAAGTACATATTGTACATAATATGTTAATTGTGGTAGTGTGAACCTGGGTTCAAGGTTTGTGCCACTGCTGTTCAGAACCTTGCAGCTGTGAGTAGGGGGGGGACAGCCTGCTCCCTGCTGGCTGTAAATGTGAGGTCTGGTAGAGCAAAGCTGCAACATGATTGCATAGTGCAAGCCCTGCCACACATGAGCAATGACAGGCCAACAGCTCAACAGAGTCTTTGAGAACAACCTGTAAAAATTAAATAAATAAATTATCAATTGATAGCTTAAAAAAAAAGTGTTTTGAGGTTCAGGTAAATAATTTTATTGAGAGTGGCTGAGATGTGAGGTCTGGTAGAGCAAAGCTGCAACATGATTGCATAGTGCAAGCCCTGCCACACATGAGCAATGACAGGCCAACAGCTCAACAGAGTCTTTGAGAACAACCTGTAAAAAAAAAAGAAGTGTTTTGAGGTTCAGGTAAATAATTTTATTGAGAGTGGCTGAGAATACATGGAGTCACAGTGTAGCTAGTGATGCTTTTAAAACATGCTCACTGTGTACAATGTCAAATGCTGGCAACCTACCTGCCTCTACTCTCTGGGAACTTTTACCTGTGTCCCCTATGTCTACTACACAATAAACATAGAGTGTACTGTTGAGTAAAATACTTTTTGAAACACAGTGTAGATGGTGCACGGTTCTGTTGGTGCAACTGTCTATTCTACAGCCTATTTTATACTGGCACATGGAAATCCCAGAAAGCAGAACGTATTAACATTATTGAACCTGCTCTCATTCCCCTACACTCAAGTTGTGTGGCCTCTCTTTTTTCCTCATCGACCTGAAGCAGCTTGCCCTCACAGACACCTCTCCTGCCTCATTCTTGTCAGAAACTGACCAACGGAGGCAACGAATTAAGCAAGGACCACATAGCAAAACAAAATGTTATGCCAAGCCTTGTTATGTCAAAGAGAGTAGTGGGAGACAAATATATATATATAAATGCTTCCAACTTAGCGGTTATATTCTGTTTTCCAATGCTAACGTTAAGCTATAGTTGGTCTTTCAACTTAACAGTAGCTAACTTACGTTCGACAACGTTAGCTAAGTTAGCTGTCTATAGCTAGCGTACAGAACGAAATAATTATAGCGTAGCCTACTTTTGCTAACTTCGTAGTCATGGATATAGCTGGATATTTACAGCTTAAATCCCTTTTCACGTTTGCTTGATGAAGTATTTTTTATTTGACACATTACAAACACAGTATGACTGTCATTCTCACACGGAGAGTGCACATACTGATGTTTAGTCATTATGCCATTTATTTTTAGTTTGACTGTCAGAATCATTTTATACGGAACATTTCACGTGTTCTTGTCATAAATCTTCAAAGCTGCAAAATAAGTTTAAACAAGCAGCATAAAAAGGTTCGTCAAAATGTATAAGCCTTTGGTCTGTTTCATCATTATGGTCATCGTTATGAAGACATTTCAATGCCATTAATCCGCGCGCGTTATTGAAGCGCGCACGCGCGATGCAGTAAAGCCGCGCGAGGAAAAAGGATGAACTGAACATTGAAATACAGAGGAGTTTTCAATGTATTTAGAGACACTGAGTGGGATGAAAAGTCCCAAAACAAAATATGTGTATTCTTTTTTCAAGGAATGGTTTTGTAATGTCAAAATCTCATATTCCCCTACTTTTATTTTTGATTATTCTACTTATTTTTTGTAATTTATTGTTTGGTATGTTGTGGAGAATATGATGTGTAAATTGAATCGTAATCTCAGTCTTTGTTTGTAAATCTGTCAGGTATGACTGCCTTTGTGTTGTTCATACAAGAATAATAAGGGGAAAAAAACTATAATAAAAAAGACTTCAGGAAAAGTGTAAGTAACCAATGACATTTTAGTTTACAATCAAAAGAGCAAAGCATCCCGACTGCAAAAATAAAAGTGTTTGAGCGAGCAAAAGCAGAAGATGAGATTTAAATAGAGCGGGAGACTTTGGGGAATTGTCTTGCGCGTGCTGTCAGGCACATCCTCGCGTGCGTGATCTTGTATTGCGCGCGCGCTTAAGATGTTATGCGCGCGCCAGTTCTTCCTTTTTCCTCGCGCGGCTTTACTCTACAGCGCGTGCGAGCATCAATAATGCGCGGGGATTAATGGCGTTGAAATGCCTTCATAATGATGACCATAATGATTAATAAAATTATGAAACCGTAAAAAGGCTTATAAATTTTTACATTGTTATTATTAACAATAATCAACATTACCCAAAATCGAACCTTTTTAGGCTGCTTGTTTATACTGTTTTTAACTGAATGCGAGATTATCATTAAATCTCTTCATTAAACATTATATTATCAATAAATAATCTCTATCACTTGATAAGGTGAACAAATATTTAGAAGCATGGCATCTTTCCCTGCTGTCTGTGACCCAGTCCGATTTTTTTATTAATTTTTTTTTAACAGGCCTATTCTGCAAGCAGTATTTTTTTTTTTCTATTGAATGAGACTGCTATTTTGCCAACGTTGCTATTCACAACTAACATTACTGTGCCTGTGCAAGGTTAATGTACTGTAATTGTTCAACTTTGCGAACATCAAGTTGCATGTTTATTTTTCTTACCATATTGGAAAAAGGGTGAGTCATATTCGCGTGTGATATTCGCTAGGCCGAATAGATTAGAAATAAATCGATTTCATTTAATTGTCTGTACTATTCACGAATGATAGCCTGCAACTGGATGCTACCTGAAATAGACAACGTTTTAACACACGCCATGAGGATCTTTAGTGGAGGCTGGACCGTTATAATGTGGGTGCAGGATGTTCATATAAATATATAATGAGATTAAATATTAGGCACGATTAATAAAGCATCCTGATTCTCTTGAGGAGAGAATATTTTTGTGGTGTTTTATGGTCATTTCCTTGACACGTTGCAAGAAATATTGGGTAATAGTTTGTTGTACACTCTTAAAACGGATGTGTTAAAAACAACACAACATGTGTTATATCTTAACACACCTGTGTCTAGTTAAGGACAACACATTTTGTGTTACTTTTAACTCAACCACTGTGTTATTGTTCTTAACACAGGGAGTGTGTTAATATGTAACACACAAATGTGTCATTAATCACACAATTTGTGTCACAGATGTGCTATTTTTTACCAGTTAAAATGAGTGCAAAACAAAAACCATTTTTATAAAATATATATTTATTAAAACTTAACTGCTACATTTTCAGTCAACATTCACATTTCATTTGAATTTGACATTTTTAAACAATTTTATATTTTGGATTTACAAAAAGGTTGTCTTTGTAGAAAATCATGTGAAGAGGTTTTACATCAGCAGCATTTCTCAAATTAATCACTTTGTACTCATTTGTTCTCTGGACTGCGTAAGCATACAAGTGTGGGTGAAAGTACATTTGTGATAGAACTCTTAAGAAAAACTAAAACAATTTCTTTTTCACATTGTGGAACTATGTGTAAAACTTCACCAAAGAAGCGTTCTTCTCTCAAATCACAGTTTAAAGCGAGTACACAACCAGTTTGAAAAGTCTGACCGAACACACCAACAGAGTGAGAAACATGAATAGTGCTACACGTGTCAAGTTCATAACCAAAGTCTCTCATGTTTTCAACAAACAGAACACTTTTTTCCAAAGAACCAACCATGACTGGAAAAACATTTGGGACAGTAATTTTTTCTGTTAATGGACTTCCCAGTTTCCAATGAAACATAGTCTGAACCTGACTTGTATTGTGTTGTAGAACCTGGGGCTCCTAAGCAGACAATGTGGGGTTGATGGCTTTCCACCGTTGTCTAGGAATTATCCAGGAGGCTGGAGATGCTGGTTCCAGCCTGTAAAAATAAAAGTACATTTTATAAAATCCATTTTTTGCAACAGGAATACCGCAAAAAGAGTAGCAAGTCAGAGCGCTAGGATTTGAACTTATATTGCCAGATCTGAGAGGTTGTAACTTGTAAGTGCCGACTTGACATTGTGCAGCGACACTGAAGTAAAGTGCAAAAGTAAATGTCGTAAACATTTGTGTATGTCATTTTCTTTTTTGTGAATGTCATTTTACACATTTGTGACTATTAATCTACAACTTCCAATTCAAAACAGCATCCCCTGGGTCCTAATGCCCATTCAGTAATAAATAAAATGAACACACACAAATAACCTTAAGACACTTGGTCAAAATGAGTTTAAAAATATCTGCAAAAATCTAATATCATGCATACCTAAACAAAAAAACTAAATTAAAACAGTAGTTTTATGCAAATCAGAGTCATATCATTTAATAACATCACAAAGTGCTTGAACAGAAAACTGACAAACAAAACTAAAGCTAACATAAAAGGACAATTAAGTTGCTCACCGGCTTAATGTCCAAGAGATAAGCGAGGGCTGACTTCATACTGCATTTGGCCCACCCTTTGCTCCTTCCTGACGCAGTAGGGGGAAGCAATGTAATAAGAATTTGAAGAGCTCTGTAACATGAATCTGTAGTGATAGAAAAACACAAAATATAATGACACTTTTCATGGCTGGAATAATGGCTGACTTTAAACTACTAAAACTAATGGTGTCCACTGAAAGAAAAACAATATTTTGACAGAACGAGCAAAGTAGCCTACCTTCACTCTCATTATCAGTTTGCATGACCAGAGGATTTTTCACTGTGGACATCTTTTGCAATTTTGGAAAAATATTTCCTTCCCATTTTCGAAGAAAGAGGTCAGCCTTCCCAGGAAACATTTTTCCAAACTCAGTGTCAAGCTACAACACAGAATAGAATACACAATTACAAAAATACTGTGTTGTCTGTCCAGTCAAGTTTACGCAATCTTAACTTCAGAGAGGCATTGTGGGCCATAACAGTAGTATTATGATTTGAATTGTTCCTGGATGAAAAGGGGAGGATAACAATTGTAACTTTTACAAGAACCCATGATGTGTGAGGAGCAAACCAGCATAGTGGATTTTCTTTTGGTGTTATTGTAACAGTAATATTGGTAATTTAAAAAATAAAAATAAAACCAATTACAGTCACTAAATTTTCAATTGATTTGTAAGCGGTTAACTAATTAACACACTTACTATTCCAATTTACATTTATTTAAAGTGGCCTTTGTGTGTTTTAATAAGTGCAACTTACAAATCCTTCATTCTCTTCTCCCATCTTGATCTTCAGAGAAGGAAACAGTGTTACCACACTTTCTGCCAACATCCGTTTCTCTTCATTACAAGGGTAACTATAAATAAAGACATAACATGGAAGAATTACCCAATTCAACTCATACATAATACATTAAAATAAAATACATGAACCAAATTCAGTCAGTTTGCTCTGCTGCTGATCAGCTGTTTTCCCCCCAATTATGTTCAAATTATTAAAAGTAATCAGTGTGTTTTCAAAGTATTCAACATCTTTATCATTATCACATTCACAGTTTTTTTTGTTAATTTCTTAACTGTAAACTTACAATCCACTTTGTTCCACCAACGCACTGACTCCTATTTTCACAAGGAGCTTTCTTGATGTCTCTGAAAGCATTCCTGAAGCTTCATAATCCTTAAATATACTCAGACCTTTGCTTTCAATTAGTGCTCGCATTGTGTCTACATCAATTATATTACGTTGATGCTGGAAATATAAAAAGCACAAAGTAGTTCTTATTAGATGAGTTAGTGATTCAGTTACTCTCAGTTTCTCCTGAATGAATCAGCAGTTTTGAATGAACTGATGAATGATTCGCTCATTAATAAAGACAGTCAACATCTACTGTACAAGTGTACAGACTGTTAGTTTCTGTGGAATGGGCAAACATTCAAATAGAGGGATACAAATATTGAAGAGTGCTGTTATTTCAGCACTCAGTTATATACAAACCTTCTGTTGACTACTTGGACCAGCTTCATGCGTGTTCTTTTGTGCAACCTTCCAAAAAAAAAGAACAAAAAAAAAAAGGCAGTTAAAATATGTTCAAGTATATTACTTGTAATTATGTATACGCCTCCATGAACATACATTCTGTTGATGACTTGGACTGGCAGCATCTACATCCAATGTTTCATCCTGAAAGGACAACAAATGTAATGAGAAGTACAATAATAAATATATGAAATAAAATGAAACTGCATCTACTCTTATGTTATGCACAAAAAGGTTAAAGTAAACTTTTATCAATGGATAAGTTTAAATTATAAAGTTGTCTGTTTCTGGTCTGAATAGTGCTCCTGGCAAAAAACTGTGTCAATGGGCCACAGATGGCATGGTGATTTTGTTTGTAATTATTTTGTTTTAAGTGCGTTTATATGAAATCAGAATTACAATGTACGTGACACAAAAGTTTGACGTGCAATACGGTACACTCTTAAAAGGATGTTGAAAACAACACAACCTGTGTGTGTTGAGGACAACACAACCTGTGTTGAGGACAACACATTTTGTGTTACTTTTAACTCAACAATGTGTTATTCCTGCAAATTTTCTACACACCAATGTGTTATTATTACACAATTTGTGTCAATTACATACACGAAATGCGCACATTTTTAAAATAGTCAAATTAACACATCATTTTTGAGACGGAGACGTAACTTAGGCCTAACCTAACGTTACTCGATTGTCGAAGTCAATCAAATTTTTACCTTTACCATGATAAATATTGTTATTATTTAAGGTTGTAATGAAAGAGAGGCGACAGATAACAATGCAAGTGATAACGTTAACGTTACCACTTTGTCAAACTCGTTAACGAGCTGCAGCGTTTTATCAGACATCATGCCATTTTCTTGACAAAGTAAACAAAACTCGTTAAAAATTTCTTCTCTCTAGAAAGTAAGCGACAAACCTACTAAAGTCTCAGAGGTGAAATAAAAATCATTAACGTTAACTATCAGATGCAGTTGCGGCCTTGTTCAACTGCCTCTCGCGTCTAACGTTACGGAAAACACCCCTACACAGTAGAAGTCGCTAACTAAATGCACATTTGACCGTCTAAAAAAATAACAATAATAAAACACATTTGACAATTTCTAATAAAAAAATTAATCGAAATACCTGACGTGTGTATCCAAGTCATCCATCGATGGAAAAAGAGGCGCGAACTTGCTTCTTGAGGCACGGAGTGACGTTGCAGCAATGTGATTGGATGATAGTTAACACATACTGTGTTGGACACACTGTGTTGTTTCTGTCTCTCTCTTTCTTTTTCTTTTTACACATGATCAACTTAAAATTACACAAAATGTGTTAAAATAGCCATAACACACAAAAAGTGTTATTAATTAACACATCCTTTTTGAGAGTGTATATTCATCAAAGAAGTATTCATCGGTGTATTCAAGGAGGCATAATCAACATGTACATTAGTGGAACAAGCCAAAGAACATCTTCCCAAACATGATTGTAGATCTGGTACTGCCTGTTCATTCCGTTCTGCATCGTGGCAATGTTGCAATACCGAGCAATTGCCAAAGGCACTTGAAATGACTACCCGATAATTAACTCAGATTAATGCTTCCATTAGCCTACACAATCTAAGCTTTATTTAGCTTTATTTATCTAATGACATATAAAACGTTCTCGAGATTGCGGGATGTCATGTAATATCTGTAATTGTTTTATATGTCCCAGTCCATGACTGACAGCATTTATTGAAAGCATAAGATTACATGTTTAATGATAGTGGCACCTGGTGGCCAAGGTTGGTACCGCATGCATTTTTTTGAAGACAAAGAATTTTGTTTTCAGAATCAGCTTTATTGCCATGTATGTGTACACATACGAGGAATTTGACTCAGGATTGTACATAGCTCGCGATGTGCTTACTCATACAAAAATACTATAACACAAATAATAAAATAAAATCAGACACAGGCTATAGTGTAGACAACACAAATATACACACTATGAACAAAAACAATATAGACATATTGACAAATAGTGCAGTGATCAGCGTGCAAAGGATGCAGGAGTAAAATTATTATTATCATTATTATGTACATGTCGGAGGTGGATGTGATATACAGTTTTTTTATTTTTTTAACAATATGAACAGTATGATAGGTGGCTGATTAGAGACAGAGTTACTGGGTTATTGCCCAGGAATTGTTCCTGACACTGTGAGTCAGAAATCAGCTGTTCATCAGAGTGATGGTTTGTGGGAAGAAACTGTTTCTGTGTCTGTTGGTTTTGGCGTACATTGCTCTGTAGCGCCTACCAGAGGGGAGAAGCTGGAACAGGTTGTTTGCGGGGTGAGATTGATCTGGAATGATGTTTCCTGCCCTTCTGACTGTGGAGGTGGTGGCATAGTGGCTAGAGCACAGGGCTGCTAATCAGAAGGTCCCTGGTTTGAACCCCACATCCACCACCATTGTGCCCTTGAGCAAGGCACTTAACTCCAGGTTGCTCTGGGGGGATTGTCCCTGTAATAAGTTGCTTTGGATAAAAGCGTCTGCCAAATGCATAAATGTAAATGTATAAGTCCTGGAGGGCAGGTTGGCACCAATGATATTTTCTGCAGTCCCGACTGCCCGTTGTAGTCCACTCCTGTCCATTTTGGTGGCAGATCCAAACCAGACAGTGATGGAAGTGCAGAGAACAGACTGGACGATGACTGTGTAAAAGTGGATCAGCAGCTCCTTAGGTAGGTTGAGCTACCTAAGCTGGCTCAGGAAGTGCATCCTCTGCTGGGCTTTCTTGATGACGGTGTCAGTGTTGGGCTCCAAACTTCAGGTCCTGGGATATAGTGGAACCCAGAAACCTGAAGGATTCCACAGCAGACACAGGAAGTCCACGGTCATCTCCACAGTTTTGAGCATGTTAAGCTCCAGGTTGTTCTGACCGCACCAGAGAGCCAGCTGATCAACCTCCCATCTGTAGGCCGACTTATCACCGTCCCGGATGAGGCAGATGACCGTTGTGTCGTCAGCGAACTTCAGGAGTTTGACAGATGGGTCTCCTGAGGTGCAGTCATTGGTGTAAAGGGAGAAGAGCAGTGGGGAGAGCACACACCCCTGGGGGGCACCAGTACTGATAGTCCGTGTGCTGGATGTGATGTTCCGCAGTCTCACCTGCTGACAGTTTCTGTCAGTCAGGAAGTTTGTGATCCACTGACAGGTGGAGGCTGGCACAGTGAGCTGGATGAGTTTGGTGCTGAGGATTTCTGGGATGATGGTGTTGAACGCCGAGCTGAAGTCCACAAACAGGATTCTTGCATATGTCCCTGGAGCGTCAAGTTGTTGCAGGATGTAATGCAGTCCCAAGTTGACTGCATCATCTACTGTAGGCAAAGGGGCCTGTAATGTCCTTCAGGTGAGCCAAAACCAGTCTTTCAAAGGATTTCATGACTACGGATGTCAGGGCGACAGGCCTGTGGTCATTTAGTCCAGAGATGGAAGGTTTTTTGGGGACCGGGATGATTGTGGAGCGTTTGAAGCAGGAGGGAACTTCACACCGCACCAGTGATCTGTTAAAGATCTGTGTGAAGATGGGGGCCAGCTAGTCTGCACAGATTTTCAGGCAGGATGGTGACACCGTCAGGGCAAGGAGCCTTCCTGATATTCTGCCTTTTGAAGAGGTGGCTCACATCCTCTTCACAGATCTTGAATGCCGATGAGGGGTCAGAGAGGGGGGGTGACAGTGTGTCAGAGGGGGAAGGTGGTTGTTTGAAGATGGTTGTGGAGTGGGGGAGAGGTGTGACTGTGGGCTTTTCAAACCTACAATAAAAGCCATTCAGCTCGTCTGCCAGCAATGCTCGTTGAGTACCAGCAATGTTGGGGGATGCTCTCCTGTAGTTAGTGAGTGTCGGCAGACCTCTCCACACTGATGCATGATCGTTGGCTGCAAAGCTGTTATTTAGCTTTTCAGCGTAGCTCCTCTTTGCAGCTTTGATCTCTTTAGTCAGTGTGTTCCTGGCCTGGTTATACAGGTCTCTGTCCCCGCTTCTGAAGGCCTCCGCTTTGTTCTGACAAAGCTGCCTGAGTTTCGCTGTGAACCAGGGTTTTTGGTTGTTGTATGTGCGGAAGGTTTTAGTCGGCACACACGTCCTCACAAAAACTGATTGTAGACAGGTTCGTTAAAGCAATAGAGGAGTCAGGAGACAGCGAAGCAGGATTGAGGTCAGTATCTTTAATTTAGATCTGTACATACGACGGCACTCGTTGTAAACATAAACATATAAACATAAAGGGGAACAGCACACTCGGGCTGTCGCCAGTTCCGTAATGGTCTCTCGCTCTCGGCGCTTGGCGTTCCTTAAATGTCTCTCTCCGTATCACTATAATGAGACACAGGTGTTAGAGATAATTCTACATCAGGTGACAAGCCTTACCGCTCTCTCTCTCCCGCAGAACGACACGACCACGCCTTCCCATGCCACACTGATGTAAGATGTCACAGTGTCAGTTAGTTCGTCCAGGTCAGTGGCTGCAGCTTCAAAAACACTCCAGTCAGTACAGTGAAAGCAGGCCTGTAACTCCAGCTTCGACTCATTTTTTTGAGGAGATAAAAACATTTGGAAGAGAGATGTTGGAAATGTTGGAACAGTGATATCAAACATTTCAATTAAAATTCGCAGCAGTTCAAGCCGATCAAACAAAGTCTAATTTGTTGCGAGTGTACAAGACGAAACAAAGATGCTCCTGTCGCGCACAGCATCGCTGAACAGAAACCACGCATTGGAGAAAGAGGCGGAATATTTACACAAAAACATGGAGCAAATGAAAATTGATGGTGAAATCGTAGCTTCAGATGCAGAAACTAGCCATTTTTCGATCATTTTCAGATCAAGATATATTGAGAAGCAAAGCCCAAAATAAATAAATGATGTAATTTCTGATGCAAAGCTCAAGGAGTCCATAACACCAATGGAAAATAAAAACTTTCCTGTCCCAAGAGTAGAAAGGACTGAACATTTTTCACATGCAGTTGATAATTCCACACTACAGATTTTACAAAGGCAAAATTAAAGATCTGCATCACTGATACAACAACAAAGGTCAAGCCAACTTCCACCAAGAGAAATAACTGTTTTTGGAGGTTACCCTTTAAAATTCAACGTTTTCCTGCAAGTCTTTAAACTCTGTTGAAGAGTGCAACTTAAGTGGACTGCCTGTATTTTCTGGAAAGATACACCAGAGGGCGTCCATGAGACCTTGTGTAAAAAATAGTTCACCCCAAAAAAACATCATTTACACATCCTCATGCCATACCAGATGCGTATGACTTTCTTTATTCTGCAGAATACCTCCGCTCTCTTAGTCCATACAGTGGAAGTAAATGGTGACCAAACTTTGAAGCTCCTAAAGCACAAAAAGGCAGCACAAAAGTAATCCACAAGACTCCAGTTGTTAAATCCATATCTTCTGAAGCGTTCCAATTAGTTTTGGGTGAGAACGGACCAAAACGTAACTCCTTTTTCACTAAAAATCTTGACATGGCAGTCTCCTTAGTGATTGTGATTTCAAGCTTGATTACACTTCCTGCACATGCATCAAGCGCTATGAGGTGTAATCGAGCTCTAAATCATGATTGTGCCTACAGACAGTGAAGGTGTGCAGTGAAAAAATCGATTGGATCGCTTTGAAAATATGGATTTAACCACTGGAGTCGTATTGATTACTTTCATGCTGCATGTATGTGCTTTTTGGAGCTTCAAAGTTCTGGTCCCTGGACACTTGAATTGTATGGACCCCCAGTGCTGAAATATTCTTTTAAAAATCTTCATTTGTGTTCTGCAGAAGAAAGAAAGTCATACATGTTTGGAACGACATGAGGGTGAGTAGATTAATAGCACCTCTGTTGCTTTTGCCTATAAATGCAGAGCATGCCTCTCTGCTGGATTATTGCATGATATCACAATGGATGCTTTATTTTACCCATTTTAAAGTGTTTGCATTATCCATCCATCGTCAACCGCTTATCCTGTGTACAGGGTCGCAGGGGGCAGCTAACATTGCGCGAAAGGCGGGGACAGGTCACCAGTCCATCACAGGGCCACACATAGACAGACAACCAATCACACTCACATCCACACCTAGGACAATTTTTGGAGACATCAATTAACCTAGCCTGCATGTCTTTGGATGGTGGGAGGAAGCCAGAGCACCCGGAGAGAACCCACACAGACACGGGGAGAACATGCAAACTCCACCGGGGTTTGAACCCACGACCTTCTTGCTGTGAGGTGACAGTGCTAACCGCTGCACCACCGTGCCGCCCCATTTTATGTTATGTTTATTCAGCAACAGTAGGTCCAGAAATTGCAGCTGCAATCGGTCTGTGCTTGCCGAAATTTGAATTACTGTCCCCAGTGGCCGAAGCTGGAAGTGTTGTGTGTGAGGTCCATTTGACCTGTATTCATAAATGATGTAATAGTCTTTTTTTATTAGTTTGTTTGTATTTTTTGAAGTGCACAGACACCAAGATCACTGTAATAATGAAAATATTGTTAATACACGTGTGTAATATGAGCACAGTGTGTTCTAGGTTGCTACTGTATTGTTTGACTGATACATAGTAACTCAAACTGCTACAGTGAAACAAGTTCTGAACTCTTGCAATGGCAATTAATAACTCAGTAGAACAATTAAAATAATAATATTCATAATTTGGCTTTTGAACCTACATGTTAACCCAACTGCACCAGTGCACCGCTTTGACCAACTTTAGTGCAGAAACAATAACGGAAAAGAAAAATCACACAGCTCTTAAGAATATATAGTTATATATTTATTCATACAGACATATTCGTTCATACTGGTTAATAGTAAAAAAAAAAAAATAATAAAAAAAAAAATAATAATTAAAATAAGTACAGTCTTTGTAAAGTTTTAATCCCCAAGGAATAAAATCTAACAGAGTTCATGTCCACGTCACTATTTTTACTGTCTTGTAACTTCAAACTGTGACCCCCAGATTGTAAATGTGTTCCAGTATCCCACAGTTATAGATAACAGGTGCACAAATAATAATGTTGATTGACAGGGTGGTGACTGTGTGTGTCTGTATGAGAGAATGAACGAGATGGAAAGAGAAGCAGAGAGAGAAGTTATTAGACATAAGCAGTGTTGGGTGTAATGCATTACGAAGTAATTAATTACTGTAATTAAATTACTTTTTCATTGAAAAAAGTAAAGGGATTAGTCTTTATTTTTCAGTAATTTAATTACAGTTACTTCTGATGTAATTGTGTTAAATACTGAATAGTCTAAAGAACAATTCTATATAAAACAATTGTGAATTTCAAATAGAAATGTAACATCTAATATTAAAATGCGTAACGTAAAATGTTTTCTAATTTAATGCGGCCCCCTTCAATTACTCGGCCAGTACATGAAGAATTTATTTGATTTTTTATAATTTATTTGAAATTATTAAAAGAACAATTTCATGTTCATCCTTGTTTTTTCACCTGGTCGAGGATGCTAAAGGTTTTAGAAAGTAATTAGTACAGTAATCTAATAACACTGTAGAAGATGTAATTAGTAGTTAGTAATTAATTACTTTTTTAGAGTAATTTACCCAACACTGGTCATAAGCAATGTCATAAACCCAACAATGGATTCTTAAAGGGATAGTTTACACAAAAATAGAGATAAAAAAAATACCAGAAGACCATTTCGCAGACAGTGCAGTGATCAAAATGCACTAGTTCATGTTGACACATTAAATAAAACACGTCAAATAAAGGACGCATGTAAAGAAGGGAACCAGATAGAATATACTCCCAGGACATGTCAACACTAAATATGGTTTTGCAGTGCACAACAGCTGTAGTGTAGCCCACCATTGGAAATGAATCCGTAATATGGCATGTTATACCATTAATCAGTTATCTAGCTTCATGTAACATTGCTTTATGTAAAACTGGGCTGTAACCTTAAACCTAAAACACTTCTAATTATAACAGTAGTGTTTTTGCACCGAGAGCATCTTGTAGACGAGTAATGGAAGATTTCAACATTTTGGAAACATAAGTCTCATGAGCACTCGTTAATAACTCATATAAGATATAGTATGGCATGGTTCATATGAAAAGGTACAACTTTTATTTCCATATAGACCAACCAATCAGCAAACAAAGGGTTTAAACTGAAGAAAAATTGTAATAACATGTTATTTAGTTGTTTTTTTTTTCCTTACATGGGAGTGCAAGTCTTATGTTTTTGCTATCTGACATGTCATGAGACCAGGTGAGTTGAAACTGCTCTGTAAACATGTGACCAAATGATCCATTGCAAACTGCGAGAGCCACTGAAAAAAAAAAATCACTGAATCTTAAATATGCACAAATGGAAAATAATCTCAGGTGCCACATTTAAGATTAAGTGCCGGTAAACAACAGATGAACAGAATGGTCTGCCTCAAACACACACACTGCTGAAGTTGATTGTGTCAGGGTCAAAAATACTTGAGTGGACAAACATATCTCTGATTGCTTCATCGAGTACGCTTTTTATGTGCTGCGGACATTTATGTGCTGCGAAAACAAACATAAACAACATATTTAAATCACCAAAAATAGACAAAGAGCACCTGATGACATCTGCAAGTCTCATACTAACTTTAGGCAATAAGTATATGCAGACAAATGGAAACGCTAGTTCAAAATACATGACATACATGATTGCATATGAGTCTGATCTGCTGAAATACTTTCTTCTAAAGAGTGTGATGAAAAGTAAACGCCTTTAAAACTGCTGGTCAATATGTAACCTCAGATCTTTTATATTGTTACAGTTGTCTATGAGAATACTGAGTGCTGGAGGACTGGAGCAACCGAATATGAGATAATGTAAAAGTGACTTATTGTGTTTGTCTCTTCGTGAAGTAGCATGATTTTAAATACACGATATGGCCAAAAGTATGTGAACGCCCGCTTCTGTTTTACAGGTATGAAAACATCTGTGACGTTCTAGAAAATTCTGTGCTTCAATTCTTGTTCTCACAGAAATAACTAGAATAACACGTTAAAGGAATGTTCTGAGTTCAATGCAGGTTAAGCTCAATCAACAGCATTTGTGGCATAATGGTGATTAAAACAACAAAATATTTTGATGCGTCCCTCCTTTCCTTTAAAGAGTTACAGTGAGGCAGTTACAAGTGAACGGGGGCAATTTTTCAAGGGGTTTAAAGGCAGATATGTGAACTTTATAATTTTATAAAACACTTACATTAAGTCTTCTGTTAAAACTTGTGTATTATTTGAGCTATAAAGTTTCGTTGCTTTCGTAAAACAGTCGTTTTAGGATTCACGGCATCATGGCTATATATATATATATATATATATATATATATATATATATATATATATATATATATATATATATATATATAATATAATATAGTCAGCCGGTTGTTATCACAAAATAAACGTTGACAGGGTGATCAGGTTCGCGAAGTGGAGAAATTATGTGAAAAGAAAAAATTATTTTGTAATTAGTCTGTCTGACTGTTCAATATGCCTATTACTATAATATTACTTGCCAAATAAATGAATAAATGCACATGAATCTTTGATTTGAGTTGAAATTATTTAAAAGCTTTCTTGAATAGATCACAGAGTGATCCGAGAAACAGGAAGGAAGGTTCGCAAATACCCGGATGAGCGGTCTGCTATGTGGAGGTGCGGTTGTTACTGGGAAATCTCAGGACGCTAGATGGCGCCACTGACCAAGCAGAATAGGGTTGTAACGCAGGGTTAAGATGGGCAAGGAGGCGGCGAGAACCGGCTTGTCAATGTAAATAATATTTTAATAAAGAACTTAAACAAAAAGCACAAACACACACACAACGGACACGTCCGTGATTGATCTCTCTCGAACCGTCGTCACCGGCCGCCTTTATCCCTCGCACACCTTCATCAGGCTGATTGGGGACCAGGCGTGCGACACTCCAGCCCGGACCCGCTCCCCTCCACTCCACAAGGGTATTCCAGAGTAATAAGAGACTTTATCACTCTAAAATCATGTTAACTTCTATATTGTTTACACCTTGTGGCAATACTTTTGAAACATTGAGTATTATAACGTTTACGGATTGGTTCCATTCACTTCCATTGTAAGTGCCTCATTGTAAACTCAATGCTGAAATTTGTCAACATTATGCTATAAATACTGTCAATTGAGCTTTACTTGTATTGAGCACTTAATATTCCTTTAGGGGGTGTTCACACACATTTGGCAATAAAGTGTAACACAAGGAATTTTTTATGCCATAAAAAGGGCATAAACAGGCCACCACTTTGCCCCCCGTCATGCGTATACTTCCGTAAAGCCCTGATGAAATAGTCTACTTACATTGCAACTTAAATGCGAACAGATGATCATTTAAAAAAACTCATAACCTATCGCTTACCTACAGAAATTCACAAAACAAGAGACAAACATTTTCAAAAGTGGCCTCATAACTGACTCAAAACAAAGACAAAACAGAAATGATCACAAAGATGACGAAAACAAGTAGAAACAACCAAAGAAATCATTTAAAAACAAGCTGTTATGATCGTTTTCACAATCTTGCACGTCCTGTCATAAATCTAAGAGCCAGCACATTGTTAATGAATTAAAAGGAGGTTACATGCTAACGGTCTGCTTCCTTTGCTTTTGAGGATGTAGAACAAATTGATAGCATGAAGACTGTGAGAGCTGTAAAACTGCTAACTGTAAAACACGTTATTGCCACAAGAGACTTTCACAAACACACACACACTTCAAAAACCATCGGGGTGATGCTAAACTCTCAGTGTGAGGCTTATGAACATTATGGTAAATTATGAATCTTTTTTCCCTCTCTTGGCTTATTTACGTTCTAATTAGCAGATGCATCCACAAAAAGTGACTTACAGTGCGTTTATTGTGCGCCACTGAGTAAATTTCACGAACAACATGGAAATGTCCAGGTTAAATTTCACGCAAAAAAAGAAGGTTAATTATATCTTGCATACAGAGAATTATTGTTTTTAGGACTATTAAGATTTTTTGGCCCAATTTGAATTTTTTAAATCATTAAAGTTTGTCATTAATAATTGTTTTTTAAATCTTCTCATTACCGTAATGCGTCCCGACAACTTGCTTGTTTGTTTTTTTTCCTCGCAAAAATAAAATTAAACCTATTTTAGGACTAAGATTTTGGTGGCCCAAATTATTATTTTTCAAATAATTATTTTAAAAAGTTTTTGCATAAAGAAAATAAAGCCTATTTTTAAGAATTCTTAAGATTAATTTTATATTTATGTAAAAGATTGTCTATTTATTACTAATATATATATATATTTTTTTTAATATCCCCATTACTGTGATGCATCTTGACAGTTTCCTTGCTTTTTATTTTATTCATCCCCATTTTTCTTAATGGTGATTCTCATTGCTGTAATATTTTTCAGTATGTTTATCATTTACAGTAAAAATTACTGTAATATGTTTTTTTTATTTAAATAACAAATATTAACATGATGTAGAAATACTTTACAATTTAAATAATATATCATATTTTTGAAATTATATGCAATGAGAATTAGTCAAAATGTAATATATATATATATATATATACACACACATACATATACTAAGGAAATTAGTACTTCAAGTCACCAAAGTGGCATTCAACTGATCACAAAATATAGTCAGGACGTTACTTATGTTAAAAACCGCACCATCACTATTTTTATCATATCTAGACAGACCCCATTTCCAGCAGCATCACTCAAACACGTTATCCTTGAGTAATCATGCTAAATTGCTAATTTGGTACTAGAAAATGACTTGACATTATATCAAACACAGCTGAAAGATATTTGGTTCATTAAATGAAGCTTAACAATGTCTTTGTGCTTGTTTTTGAGTTGTCACAGTATGTAATAGACTGGCATGTCTTAAGGTCAATATTAGGTCAAAAATGGCAAAAAAGTAACGGCTTTATCTAGAAACTCATCAGTCAATCATTGGTTTGAGGAATGAAGGTGATACAATGATTGAAAATGCCAAAAAAACTGAAGATTACATACAAAGGTGTAACTACAGTCTTCAAAGACAAAGAACATCTGGCTCTATCAAGGAGAAAATAGACGCCTCACATGTCCTCCGCTGACAGCTTCATTGAATTCTACCAGCTCAACACCAGTTTCATGTACATCAGTAAAGAGAAGACTCAGGAGGCCTTATGGGAAGAATTGCAAAGAAAAAGTCACTTTTGAAAAAGAAAATCAAAAAGAAAAGGTTCGAGTGGACAAATAAACACAGATATTGGTCAACAGATAATTGGAAAAGAGTTTTATGGATCTTAACCTCATTGAGCTTTTGTGGGATCAGCTAGACTGTAAGGTGATTGAGAAGTGCCCGACAAGACAGTCACATCAATGGCAAGTGCTACAGGAAGTGTGGGGTGAAAGGTCAAATGCTACAGGAAGTGTGGGGTGAAAGGTCACCTGAGTATCTGGACAAACTGACCGCTAGAATGGCATGGATCTGCAAAGCTGTCATTGCTGCACGTGGAGGAATTTTTTGATGAGAACTTTTTGATGTAGTTTACGAAGTTTTGAAAAAAACCCAATTCAAATTGTATAGTAATTTTTAACGTTTTTAATGACCTGAATATACATTGTGATCAGTTGAATGACACTTTGGTGAATAAAAGAACCAATTTTTTCCCATTGGAGCAAAATCTGAACATTATTGTTCATAACTTTTGGCCGCCAGCATATATATAATATATATCAGCCACAACATGAAAACCACCTGCCTAATATTATGCAAGTCCACCACATGTAGCCAAAACGGCGAGAATAGTATTCTAAGATTATTTTCTTCTCAGCACAATTGTACAGAGTGGTTATCTGAGTGACTGTAGACTTTGTCAGTTCAAACCAGTCTGGCCATTCTCTGTTGATGCCACAAGGCATTTTCATCCGCAGAACTGCCGCTCACTGGATGTTTTTTGTTTTTGGCACCATTCTGAGTAAATTCTAGAGACTGTTGTGTGTGAAAATCCCAGAAATACTCAAACCAGCCCGTCTGGCACCAACAATCATGCCACGGTCAAAATCACTGAGATCACATTTTTCCCCATTCTGATGGTTGATGTGAACATTAACTGAAGCTCCTGACCCGTATCTGCATGATTTTATGCACTTCACTGCTGCCGCACAATTGGCTGATTAGATAATCGCATGGATGATTGTTGGTGCCAGACGGGCTAGTTTGAGTATTTCTGTAACTGCTGAAGAGAAACATCCAGTGAGCGGCAGTTCTGTGGACGGAAACGCCTTGTGGCATCAAACGCTATTCTGAGATGCAGGTTGGCGCTGTATTGGCGGCACAAGGGGGACCTACACAATATTAAGCAGGTGGTTTTAATGTTGTGGCTGATCGCTGTAAATATATATATAGTCCTAAAAATAGGCTTCATATTCCTCATGCATTTTGCTATAAATAAGCAAAATATTTTGTTTCTTTGGGTTTTTAGACTGAAATATGACTCAGACATGTTCTCGACTGGTTTTGAGAGTTTCTCCTGCATAATGGTAAAATCGCAACTCACACAATGGAGACTGAACCTGCAATCTTTATCTTAGTAGCCAAGATCCTGAACACCATGTCTCCACTGGCCATCTGTAGGCCTGACCTCTTCCAAAGAGACGTCCAGGTAATAATAAAAAACAAACAAAAATGTAAAAAAAACTTGGAAGAGTATCATGCTTTAAAATATTCAGTCTCAAAGCTCCAAGTTCAACAAAGCCACTGTGAGTGAAACAAAGAGAGAGAAAGTGCGAGTCCGTGTGTATGCGAGAGATGTCTGTACACTATCAGTGAAAGGTCTGGACATACTCGAGTCTCTTCAAGTTTCTTATTAGCTTACAAACTTATGATTAAATGCTTGAAATCACTTTTGCAGACCTATATAAAGTGTATACATTTCCTTACAAAACTAAACTGGGGAAAAAAAAAATAACTTTTTGAAATGGATGAGTTGGAGTGAATAGCGGAGCCAGGAAAAGAAGCCAGCGAGTGTCCAGCACACGTGGGAACTCCTCCAATAAAGACGCAAAAATATTACAAAGCTTTCATTTTTGGTCACTTCATAACTCCAATCCTTCCATTTGTGTTATTCCATAGTTTTGATGACGTTACCATTATTCTTAAATGTGTGAAACAGTATTAGTAAAGAATGTCTCAGTGTCCAAACCTTTGATTGGTAGTGTATGTGTGTACATACATGTCCAAAGTTGGGTTGACAGGTTAAAGACAACTGTTACTGTATGTTTGTTTACGGGCATATAAGATCATTGGCATGACCCTCCATGTCCTGGGCACCTTGTGATATCGTCTTCTGGTTTTACCTTGATCTTGAATCCAATTTTGATAGTCTATCCAATAAAAGGGAGGAATAGTTACTGTGCAACCACAACATTCATAAAGACCCCATGCTCTGCTCCTCAAATTGTTTTCAATGAAGAAAGTAGCACACTCCCCAACATTGTCCACTTAAATTTCCCTATAAGAGTCTCATGTAAAGCCACTGAAGCGGCTGTAGAGTTGATTAAAGCTCGAGAGAGGGTCGCCGTCCCTCACAGCAGATCTGACCAGGGACCACCAACATGTGCTCTAGGTAGATCGGGGGGTGAGAGGTCAAGATGCACGGCCTGTTTTTACATCATAGAAGGATGCAGCAGCGGCAGAATCTCTGGCGGCTCCCGCCCACCGATGGAGGCGGAGTCACGGGTGCAAAGTAGGCGTGAACTTTAATGTTGGGTAAATGAGTCTACAGAGAAAAACAGAAAATATTTTTGGGGAAAAATAACTCAATGCAGGACGTTAGGAAATTACATTATTAAGGATCTTAGATTATGATTATAAGGTGAAGTTCATTGGTGTACAATAATCTTAACATTACAGTAATCCTGCACTGTGAATAACCAACCCAAATTTTCCGTGGCAAGGACTAGTGATAGACTGATTTAGATTTTCCAGGCCAATTAATCGGATCATATTTGGCCATTTTGATAATGGAATAAGCTTGGGCGATTAAAAAGAGGTTTTAGCGCCACCTTGTGTCAATTCTACAATCTACAGACACCTCAGAGCTAACATTTTGTTTTAAATATTTATTTTGTGAGTTTTGAGTAAATAATATGTCATAATTTGGATTGCAGCAAGTTTGTGTCTCATTTGAGCACCGTTTGAATATAACATAATTTTACGGGACATTGAAAAACTCTGCTCATTAAATATCCATTGCTAAAAAGTGTACGTTCTCCTTCCAGTTACATTTGTTTCTTCAGAATATATTTTTTAAAATAATTATGAATTACAGTATATTATGCTCACGTCAAATTTCAGATTAGATGAAATCAAATGGTTTAGTAAAGAATATCAAATTGTTTTCGCCCCTAATATCTATTACCTATACTAATACTGAATATCTGAAAGGTTCAGTCACTCAAATTAAAGGGACAGTTCACCCAAAAATGAACATTATCTCGTCATTTGCTCACCCTCATGCCATCCCAGATATGTATGACTCTCTAATGCTGAACACAAAGATTTTTAGAAGCAATAAAAGTCAACAGGGTCCAAAACTGTCACTTTATAACTGTCTACTACCTCAATAACTGCTATGTGCATAGGACACTATCTCATTGTATGTTATGTTTACATTACATTTTTAGGAACTGTCATCTTTTTGCACTACTGTGTACTGGTCTCTCACGGTGTCTATTGTCCTGTTCATTGTTAGTAATTTATTGTACTGTCCCGTACTTTTTGCACACGTTTGCACGTGCACTTTATATAGGTATATTATTTAGTCTGTGCAGTCTCATGTGGTTCTGTGTTTGTCCTATGTTGTTTTATGTTGCACCATGGTCCTGGAGGAACGTTGTCTCGTTTCACTGTGTACTGTACTAACTGTATATGGTTGAAACGACAATAAAAACCACTTGACTTGAAAACTTTGAAGCTCCAAAAAGCACATGAGTGTAAAAGTAATCCATAAGACTCCAGTGGTTTAATCAATATCTTCTGAAGCAATCTAATTCATTTTAAATGAGAACAGACCAAAATACAACTTTTTTTTTTCATTGAATATCTTGCCATTGCACTCTCTTGGCACGATCATGAGTTCAGGCTCGATTACACTTCCTCGTGCTTGACGCATAAGCAGAGCGCTAGATGGCGCTATAGGAAGTGTAATCGAGCTTGAAATCATGGTCGCCAAGGAGAGTGCTGATGTCATGGTTTATGGTGAAAAAGGAGTTATATGTTGGTCTGTTCACACCCAAAGCTTTGATTACTTCAGAAGACATGGATAAAACCACTGGGGTTCGATGGATTACTTTTATGCTGCTTTGTGTGCTTTTTGGAGCTTCAAAGTTTTGCTCGCCATTCACTTGCATTGTATGAACCTACAAAACTGAGATGTACTTCTAGAAATCTTTGTTTGTGCTCCACAGAAGAAAGTAAGTCATACACATCTGGGATGGCATGAGAGTGAGCAAATGAGAGAATTTTCATTTTTGGGTGAACTGTCCCTTTAAGGAGATATCGGGCTCAATTGCTGGATTTATTTCGCTCTTTTTAAGTGTAAGTGATATTAATATACCAAGAAAGTTGTTCCTTGTGCTTAAATGGTGCTTTATTTTCACAGTTGTCGTTGTTATTACATCACATACTGTATTCGAGTCACGGGACAATGCCCACAATACTGGATAAAGCATTCCTTTAATCTTTTTATCCTACTCGCCTGCATACCTAAAAATGTACTTTTTTTTCCATGCATAATATTAAAAGACGACACACGTTTTGGTCCCAGTGGACCTTCTTTAGTGTTCGCCTTACCTAGAAACGTTAGTGTCTTCTTGGACCATGTAAAGCACTGCAAATACTTCCTAAACCTTTATACCCTAAAATGTTTTATTTTAGTAATAAGCTTTAAAATATGGTACTGCGCACTCAATTCAGATGAAATGTTCTCTTAAATATTGGTATGTCTAGGTTAATATTTAAGTATGTTTTCACCATCATTCTCAAGTCTGTCAAACTAAACTAGACTCAACTTAATATATATGCATAACACAACCCACCCTCAAGCGTTTAATACCAGCGCGTGTGATCTGTTGACAATCGTAGAGTTCGATGCGATCCAGGCTGTGACAGGTTTTCAAGTGTTCTAATGACGCATCTGTAATGAGCGGACAGTTATCCAGCTCGATCACCTCCAGTCGGTCATGAGCACAGGGTCCACTGCCCAGCTGCCTGATGCCATCATCAGTGATCAACTCACAGTGAGACAGACTCTAAAACACATCACACAACAAAAGACATTTCTCATGGAATAAACGCATCCATAACTACTAAAAAAGCGGTTGCGACCTAGACTAGACCTTACAGTATATCATACTTTATTTTTATAACCCTTACCAGAACCTGCAGTCGAGGGCAGTGAACAGATAGCTGGATAAGCGTACCATCTGTAATCTACAGAGAAAGTGATGGATTATTTTTGAGTGAGATTCCAGAGAGGAAGTGAAGCGAAATGATTTAAAGTGAATGCATATTTTTCCTAGTTTGGCTATACTACCCTACTGAAGGTCTGGTGTGATCATATATCATAGCTGTCATTTTCTGAAATTGGAAGAATTAATTTTTTATAATTATTAATTTATTTTTCTAAATAAATGTTGATGCTTACCGCATGTGGCATAACTGCTCAACAAGTACACATGAGAAAATATCAGCAAGTAAACTATATCAACTTAAAGACTATCTAACTGCCAATCGATTATTTAAAGGTGCATTCAGTAAAAAAGTTGAACTCCTAAAGACATGAATTGTAATTTTGCAATATATGTAGGAAATCATGAGCACTCACATTAAAATGAAGACTCCAGTCATATCCAGGGCTGGACTGGTAAACTGGCATACCGTGCATTTTCCCGGTGGGCCGGCACACTTTGGGGCCGTTCAGGGGTGGACTTGCCACCGGGGGAACAGAGCGGGCCTGTGGGTCGGCTGCAAAATGTGCCCAATGGGCCGCAATAAGCTTAAATGAGCCGCCGTGTTATGCAGAGCGGACCACAAAACGGACACAATAAGGACAGCGAACGCGAACCCCCCCCCCAAAAAAAATTTGGGCCTGTCCAGCCCAGGTCATATCAGTAGCCTAATAAAAGCTGTTTTATTCTACATGGATTGGGTCCACACATGGGGTTATTATGTTATTATAGCAGAATACTACTTGCTTAATCTCAGTAACCGTCTTGTTATTGGACACTTTCACTCATTGATTAAATGAATCATGGCTGACCGTGAATGCTACATTTCTACAATGACATCTGAAACCGAAAACTATTGATTTTAAATGATGGCTGCATGCAACCCACTACGTGTCCAAGTCTAAGATGACACAAAGGCAAAAGTTACTGAATGCACCTTTAAATCAATGTTCTTTACTGGTGTTTAATTACTAGCAAGCAAATAACAGATTTTGTGGGCTAGTTCACATATTTAAAATTCATAACAAAATTCCATTAAATTAAATTGTGCAATTTGTAACTAATTTAAATTAATAAAACTTAAAATACGTATTTATTTTTTATTTTTGATTTGATTAAATTGAAATGTGTAAATCTTAAAATAATTTTATTTACTTATTTATTTTGAGTTTGAATGAATGTAAATGCAAAAACACATTCTGAATCACCTGTACGCACTCTTCCAAGTCCATCTTTTCTAACTCATGACAGTTCTGGAAAAAAGCAAGAGGAAACAAGAGGAGATGTTATTAATCCATTTGATTTGTGGTGTAAAAAGCACTGGATGATCAGCACAAATGGAACAACGTTCAGTCCATTCACAATCAAATCAAATACGGTGACGTTAACCTCATTGGTTCTTGTGCTTTTCATGGCCAAATGTCATGACTCATGAAACCAGTGAAGTTTGATGTTATTGGCGTGTCGCCGTATTTGATTTGGGCTCTGTATACATTTAAGAGTGAATAACAACTTTTTTTTGTTCTGTTCATCACAAAGTGATCATATGCCTTCAGAAGATTTGAAATATGATGCACGATTTGCATGGACTCCTTGTATGACACTTTTGAGTGCTTTTTTAAGCGTTAAAATCAGTCACTATAAACTGCTATTGTATGGAAATCAAGGATCACAACATTTTAAAAATATCTCTTTGTGTTGTGCAGTAGATAGAAAGTCATATGGGTTTGGAACAACATGAAGATGTGTAAATAATATTTACTCACTCTAATACCATCTCATATATGTATGACTTACTTTCTTCTGTTCAACACAAACAAAGATTTTAATAAGAATATCTCAGCTCTGTTTGTTCATACAACGCAAGTCAACAGGGTTCAAAAAGCATATAAAGGCAGCATAAAAGTAATCCATAAGACTCCAGTGGTTAAATCCATGTCTTCTTAAAGAATATGATAGCTGTGGGTAAGAAACAGATCAATATTTAAGTCCTTTTTTACTATAAATTCTCCTCCCCGCCGAGTAGGTGGTGATATGCACAAATAATGTAAATTGCCAAATACAAAAGTAGCATGTGAAAGTGAAAGTGGAGATTTATAGTACAAAAGGACTTAAAAATGGATCTGTTTCTCACCCACATCTATCATATCACTTCTGAAGATCTGGATTTAACCACTGGAGTCGTATGGATTACTTGTATGCTTCCTTTATGAACTTATTTAATCTTTAAAGTTTTAAACGCTGTTGACTTGCATTGTATGGACCTACAGTGCTGAGATATTCTTCTAAATCTTCATTTGTGTTCTGCTGAAGAAAGACAGTCATACACATCTTAGATGGAATAAGGGTGAGTAAATGATGAGATAAACTATCCCATTAAGCTGAGATGTGTTTGTTGGGACGTTCACTCACCCGTGCTAATGAGGTGAAACCTACATCTGTAAGCTGAGAGCAGCGTGCCACCTCTAATATTCTGCAGAGAGACAGAGAGACAAAGAGAGATAGAGAGAGATCACTGATCCAAAGTTTAAAAGATACCTTTTCATAAACTCTTTCATTATGTGTGCATGGGGGCTAATTTATGCGTTTATGACAAATGTACCTGAGGTGGGGGCAGTTTTGGCCCAAGGCATTGAGAATTGCATCTGTGATGTTTGCACAGCCAGACACACACAAAGACTGCAACCGATGACACCCGCGACAGATGGTTATAAGACCTTCATCTGTGATCTGCTACTCGATTCACACCGAGAGACATTCCAAAATCAATTACACATCCATTGGAAATTTTCAAACCCACCCCTGTGCACATTATGAAACGTGTCTTTCTATTGATATTATATGTTAAGGATTCTTGTGTGCCATGAATGTGAGAGTAGTCTTACCGAACACGTCTGCAAATTGAGTGTGACCAGCTCTGGACAATGTGCTCCAATATGCTTGAGCGCTTCATCTTCCAACTAAAGAGAAAACATAAAGAATGACAGATAATACATTTACATTGTCATTTAGCAGACCAACACTTTTATCTAAAGCGACTTCCAAATGAGGAACAGATCAAGCAATTTGTCATACAAAACTCAAGAATAATGTTTTTATGACATTAAAGCTTTCTCAAGACTTCAATCCGATTGGCTGGCTTTTAAGCAACCCAAATAGGTTCATTGTTCAACCAAAAATGCTAATTCTTTCATTAGTTTCTCACCCTCAGGCTTATATGTTAGGCTATATTGTTCCCCATGAAACTCACAAAAACATCACAAAATGCACCATAAAATTAGGACTTGTGTGCTTTAAATTAAAGCCCTACAATAGCATATGTACTACTTTTATAATGGGATTTTTTATTTTTTATTTTTGTCTTCTTTGGAGCTTGAATGTGGTCACTATGAACTGTCGTTGAATGGAAAAGTTGAGAAGAAGAAAAATATTTTTTTATGTTCCACAGAAACAATAATAGCATTCTGGTTTGCAGCAACAAGAGGGTGAGAGAATAATGATGGAATTTTCATATCTGGATGAACTATCCCTTTAAGCAATTTCTGGTAGGCATGGTGCACAAGGAAACAACTAAATCGCTCGATTTGACAAATGTTTTGATGTATATGGCATTGAATCTTTACTTTACTGCTGCTTACTTCCTCATGCCAATGAACAAACATTTTTTTAAAAAGTGACCGGTCGCTCATGTAGAGCTGGTCATAAGTGTGGGTTTACAGCTAAATTATATAAAGTGAATATGTGAAAACCGGCTCTGAGACTACCTGTGTGCAGCCCTTGAGAAAAAGGCCTTTGAGTCCTGGACAACACCTCACAATTGCTTGTATGCCGTCTTTGGTCACCTGGTCACACCATGAGATGTTCAACTGTTCTAGTAAAGGACAGCCATCACTAAAATAAAAGAGATGGCGATTTAGCTCTAAGGGAGGCATTTTGCTTAATAAACATGTGCCCAACTTCTCCCATATGCACGTCTGTGACCTCTGACCTCAGTGCTTTGAGAGACAGGTTGGTGATTGAAGTGCAGGAGGCGAGATCCAAGTGCTTCAATTTGGGACAAAATTTACTCAAGCTGTTACACGTACTGCAAAAAGACCGACATAAGTTCAATGCATCAACAAAATACTTTAAAACATCAAAAAGATGCTTTCACAACCACAGTCACAAAGTCGCACACACGTTCACCTACCTGTCAGTGATCTTGGTGCAACCATTGAGACTGAGCAGCTCAATATTTCTGCAGTTTTGGGCAAACGTCCTGTGACAGATATAATAAATCCAAATAAGACCGCTTTAAAAGGTGAAGTGTATCATTTCTGCATCAATTGCAAAAATAACAAGATAAGTGCATATTGTCAAGAGAAGCTTTGATGTTGGCTAGACAAAGCCTTGTCTGAAAGTCTGATGGCTATACAGATATTACAGTAAGACAAAATGCTAGCTAGCTAGCTAGACAGATAGTCAGACAGACTGTCACATAGACAGTCAGTTAGAAAGAGAGAGAGAGAGAGAGAGAGAGAGAGAGAGAGAGAGAGCAACTTAAAGCTGATCAACAGTTGTCTTCAAATGAACCTCTAAGTTGGGCATTCCTTACTACGACTTGTCCCGCATTCACGTAGGAAACAAAATATGGTAGAAGCCCAACTTAAACAAATACACTATGAACGCAGACAAATGCTCTTTTTTTTGTTATACAAGTGAATAAACTTAAGTGAATAAACTTGCATCATCTATACACGGCGTTTATGATTTATTAATACATGATATCTAACAAATGATTCATTTGCTTAAACCGCGAGGGTGAGTCATTAGTTCACCATCATATCATTAGTTGACCATCATATATAACAAATTAATATTATTACAGTAAAGAAAAGAAGCTGAAATATTTTTGCAAAATCAATGGTTTCCATCATCTTTCCTGTCGACATGCAACTCGTGTATCATCTACAGTAGAATTCAGAGTTTCCCACTTTTAAGTATGACATCACAGGGTTGTTCATGTGCTCGGAACTCATGCTTACGATATTTCCAACTCCACTTGAAGGGCACAAAAGTCTTGTGTGGGTTTGTTTACATTTGAATTTTTAGACAGTTGGAGTTTGCACTCCAACAGTAAGTAACAAGCTTTCCACTGGCCCGTTTGAACATTAATTCAATGCAAGTCTATGGGATTTTTCAGATTTTTTATCATCCGCTGTGCAAAAACAGCAAGTCCGATCAGTTAGAAAAGACATAGAACCAAGTTAGACTACCACCCCTGGGGTCGTGTGTTCAAATTCAGGGTGTGCTGAGTGACTCCAACCAGGTCTCCTAAGCAACCAAATTGGCCCGGTTGCTAGGGATGGTAGAGTCACATGGGGTAACCTCCTCATGGTCGCTATAATGTTCTCGCTCTCAGTGGGGCGTGTGGTGAGTTGTAAGAGGATGCCATGGAGAATAGCGTGAAGCCTCCACACGTGCTATGAGACATAACGGAGACCGTTGTAATGCGCTCAACGAGCCACGTGATAAGATGCACGGATTGACTGTCCTCCGCCACCCTGATTGAGGCGAGAAACTAAACCACCATGAGGACTTAAGAGCACATTGGGAATTGGGCATTCCAAATTGGGAAGAAAATAAATAAAAACATTTTTTTTTTAAAAGAACACCAATTTAGAACAGTCTGAAGGTCTGTACCAAGTTTGGTGGATGTAGCTTGAAAGCAGTAGGAGGATTTCTAAACCCTAAACAAAGCTTGAAGAATAACAGTATGTTGGCTTTGTCAAGCCAACCTGATGACTGTTTTCAAAAAGGATTCGCAAACACGCTCACCTGAGTGCACTGTCTCCAACTCCAAGGCATCCTCTGAGACTTAACTTCCTCAGGAAGCCTCCACAACGTTTTGAGATATTCTCCACCACACGGCCCTGTAAATGAATGGATTTTTTAAGATTCCAGACCCATTTTTGTGCCAAGTAATGATTAAAATGCCTAAAAGTACAAGTGCTATAATTGCTTGCGAACAAATCCTCCTTTCCCAACCTCAATGTCTCTTTGGAAGTCGAAGAGGTCAATACGCTGCCAGTTACTGCCATCCAGAGCTAACACGTTCCATGACTGAGAAAAATCAGAAAGATTGAGAGATAAAGACATTAAAATAGTTCAGCCCAGTCCCTGCAGATCGCTTTGCAACTGATGAAAGTGGAGAGGCTGTTTGCAGAGTAAACAACTAACCGACTATAAATGTCTTAAAACCTAAAATGGTCTGAGAAAGCGGATTTCAGTGAGTACTCGTTCTTAAATTTACAGCTCTGTGTCATCATGACATGCAATGTTTAGTGTTTGGATAACTAATGATCCAAAAATAAGGTAACATTTATAGGCAAACAAATAAAAGATACATGAAATATGCTTGTTGCTGTATCAGAATCAGAATGAGCTTTATTGCCAAGTGTTCTCACGTACACAAGGATTTATATATGTATTTATTTTTTGTGATAGGAGAAACAAGTGCATTACAGTGCAAATGGTAATGTATGTGCAATGTAGGGGAATGTACAGTTATTGAATTAAAAAAAAAAGAGTGAATTTAAATACAGTGGATATAAAAAGTCTACACACCCCTGTTAAATTGACAAGTTCTTGTGATGTAAAAGAATGAGACAAAGATAAATCACATCAGAACTTTTTTCACCTTTAATATGACCTATAACGTGAACAATTCAATTGAAAAACAAACTGAAATCTTTGAGGGGGGGGGGGGGAAATAAAAAATAAAAAACTCACAATAACCTGGTTGCATAAGTGTGCACACCCTTAAACTAATACTATGTTGAAGCACCTTTTGATTATATTACAGCACCCAGTCATTTTGGGTAGAAGTCTATTAGCAGTATTAACAGTTATAGATGTACACCGGGACAGACTCAATGACTGCTGAGTAGAACTGAATCAGCAGCGCCCGTGGCAGGTTGAACTTCCTCAGCTGGCGATGGAAGTACAACCTCTGCTGGGCCTTTTTCACTAATACATATATATATATATATATATATATATATATATATATATATATATATATATATATATATATATATATATATATATATATACATACATATATATATATATACATATACACACACAGTATATATATATATATATATATATATATATATACACAAAACACATTTGCCACAATTATTGCCCCCCCTAGATATTCTTATAAGTAAAATACATCTGAAGTACATTCCTATTCCTATTTTATATTTTTTAGTACACCTGGATGACTAGGAACATTAAATTGTTCAGCCATGACTTCCTGTTTCACAGGGGTATAAAAATGGAGGTAACACACAGGCCAAATTCCCTTAGTCGTTCATCACAATGGTTTAGACCAAAGAATACTGTAATGATGTGTGGCAAAATGCCCATTTCCACCATCAGGGCAATTAATAAGTAGTAGTTCCAATCAACTGGCGATATAAAGAATCAGTGTGGAAGAGGATGTATGTCTATATTGTCTCCACGCACAGTGAGGAGGACTCACAGCTGTTATCTAGGCCAATGGAGGTTGCACAAAGTATTGGGTGCCAATAATTGTGCCACATTTATATTTAACAATTTAAACATATTTTTTTTATAAAACTTGTGTTGTGTTTGCAATTATTTAATATTACATTTACATTACATTTATGTATTTGATGCTTTTATCCAAAGTGACTTAGTGTATTACACTTATTACAGGGACAATCCCCCCGGAACAACCTGGAGTTAAGTGCCTTGCTCAAGGACACAATGGTGGTGACTGTGGGGATCAAACCAGCAACCTTCTGATTACCAGTTTTGTGCTTTAGCCACTACACCATCCCCACCACCATTCCAGCTATCCATTTGAGGACAGATTTTTGTTAATATTTTGAATAAAACATCTAAAGGATAAACAATAATAAGGATAAACTTCTTTGCTCATATTTCCCAAGGGTGCCAATGTTAGTGGAGGGCACTGTATGTAGGCTACATTTTGAAGGATTTGGGGAAATATATGTTATATACAGTATATGAAAACAGCCATATTTGTTGTATTGCAGTATGTTGCATGCATTTGCCAGTATGTTACTTTTCATATCAGTAAAAACCATACATGTACACATGTGTTTTACATAGTATATCGTTATATATCAGATTTCTGAATGGTTTAACCTGAAAACTATGTAAAAATCAAATGGAACTGAAAGCCTGAACCCTGAAATGGCAAACTGCCTCCTCAGTTCAGAAGTCCACCACACAACACTGATTGAAATATATCACTTTTATGATACTTTAATGGTGCTTTTTATTATTTTGGAGCTTGGCTGCCCCATTTCTCATTCACTTTCATCATATGGACAAAAGTGGCCAGGGTATTTGTCCAGGGTATTTGTATTTGTTAACGACATGAGGGTGAGTAAATAACAGAATTTCCTATTTTTGGGAGAACCTTTAATGTGCCTCAAAACACCTTGACCTAACGTCTTAAAGCACCAAGTATAATTGTACTTACTCGTGAGACTTGTGCACAGCGGCAAAGTGTTACTACGTCAAGGAATGAGAAAATTCTGGGGGAAGAAAAGGATGAGACATTGATCAACAATCAAAACATCAATCAAATTCTTCTGTCTGTTCAAAAACTTGGAAAACTAGAGGAAAAATGTGAACGAGTTCACACCAACCGTAACAACAGCTCCTTTGGCAGCTTCTTGTTGATAACAGCTTCATCATTATTGGAGAACATCTGGAGGACAGAGAAATGTATATTAAGGTTTCAAAGTTTAAACATCAATGACAATATTCTTTGATATGCCCCCTTGTAGCTGGGATAAGAGCACACATATCCTGAAGAGTGAATTACCATCGCAAATTCTGCATTTTTGGAAGGTGGATTATTCTTCCGGTGGCAAACTGCTCAAAAGCCTAACACAGACTTGACTGTGTGACCTGGGCTCTGTTGGATTCGTGCCAAACATCCAGAATAAACAACACCAAAACCTTGCTTATTTTGTTCTCATCAAACCACACAGCCTTTTTTCCACATGGTAACAAGAGATACAAATTATCCTCCTAAATAATTCAGACAGGACTGGATATTCCTTTTATTAGGAAGTGACTACTTTATATCCAAGAACAGTGGTGAGCACACAAAACTGTTTCTGCCAGTCCTACCTCTGTCTATTTGATACCAATAATTTGACACCAGCAGTTTTTTGTTCCATAAGTGCAACTGAAGGGTTAGTTTATCTTTCATCATTTACTCACTCTCATGTCATTCAAAACCTAAATTACTTGATTTCTTCCATGGAAGACCAGGTTGCTATTCTCCATACAATGACACTGAATGACATTAAAGCATCGCAAAAGTACAATAAATGTAGTTCCTAAGGCTCATGTGCTATAGTCCAAGTCTAAAGCCAATCACTTTGCAAGAGGAAAAGGGCAAAATGTAAGTTATGAAAATCATCATTCTCATTTGCACTTGTCGAGTCTGCACTTGTATTCTATATATAGACTATAATAAATCACTTTTATACTGTATATTGTAATTCTAGCCTTGTAGGCCTCTTATTTGCCTTCAGGGCTGAATTGGTAATCTGGCATACCGGGCATTTTCCCGGGGGGGCCGACGCACTTTAGGGCCGATCAGGGGTGGACTGGCCAACGGGAGGAACAGGTGTGCCGGCCACGAAATGGGCCGCGATAAACTGAAATGAGCCGCCACGTTATGCAGAACGAGCCATAAAATGGTGGCACGATATGCAGAAAAGGACAGCGAACAGTCCACCCCGTTTGCCTTTGAAACACCAAATCAGCTGAGAGCAACAACCAAACGGTTTACAGCTTTTATGGATTTACTCATTTCTATTCTTCTTATTTTCACCTCTCAATTCTCAATGGATAGGTGTGGGTGAGAAACAGATCAATATTTTAGTCAATTTTCATTATAAATTCCCTTCTCTACCCAATCACCACTTTAACTTTCACATTCTTCTTCTAGCAAAAATTGCCTTAAATATTGATGTTTCTCACCCACAACTATCAAATCACTTCTGAAGATGGATTAAAACACTGGAGTCTTATGCATGACTTTTGTGATGCCTTTTTGGAGTGTCAAAATTTTGGCACTCTTTCACCTGCATTGTGAGGACCAACAGAGCTGAGATATTCTTCTAAAAATCATAATTTATGTTCTGCAGAAGAAATAAAGTCATACACATCTGGGATGGCATGAGGGTGAGTAAATGACGGGAGTACTTTCATTTTTGGGTGAACTGTTCCTTTAATAACTTGTTTCTGGTTCACCCAAAACACTCTTTCTCACTGGCTGGCTTTCATGTTATATCATGAAGTGCTTCTTATATTATATGTTTACATCGGCTGCCCAGATCATGCTTGTGCAATATTTCAAAATCAATTCTTTAAATATCAAAATAAAAACGTTTTCCATTAAGATTTTTCGCATTCTGAAATTATCAAAGTAACACATTTACAACCAAAATTGTCATTACTATAAAGTGAAAAAACTTTAGTAACATTTTAAAGTATTTATACATCATTGCATATATTATACTGTCTTTCATGTATGCTGATTTAAAATTATAAACACTTTCCATATAAGATTATTTTCATTAATGTATCACATTAGTGTCAGACTTACAAACTCAAAAGTCAAACATCTGGATACAATTCTGTGTGTGTGTGTGTGTGTGTGTGTTTTAGGTATGGTTAGTAACATTGTGCAAGCCAATTTCAAATTCAGTGCTTTTTTTATTTTTTCTAGGTCAAAGTTCAGATTACTTATTTACCCTGATCCCCCCCCCCGCCTGTTTTTGCTTAAATAACTGAAATGCATTTTTGCATTTTGCATGTTTTTCTACATATCTATTTCTAAATCTGCACCATTTTCACCACACAGATAGCCACTATTTCCTCCAGTTCTAGTGAATGACACGTCTCCTCATCTCATCAATCATATTAGGTGCAACACAGTTGTAATGCATCACAATTTAATGCTTTCTGATTGGTCTAGACACCTTCATCAACTCTACACTCACTTATCTGACATATAAACAACTGCATTTCCACAGTAACAAAGACAGACTATCTGTAAACAAAAATCGGTTTAATTTACGGTAAAATACCAGCAGCTGTGGTTGCCAGAAATTTACTGTAAAACGTATAGTGACCGTGTTTCAGGCTTTACGAGGTGTAATTTTGATGCCTGTACATTTACGGTTCACTACTGTTTATTAAATGATATAAACTTAATATACTATGCTTCTGGATCTATAAAAGTCTGCTTTCACTTTAAAAAGTATTGTTATTCAACGTAGTAACTACAAAAGGTCACATGATGACTAAAAGTTCATCAAGAGTGACATTTCCAGGAACAATAATTCATAAACATGTAAAGATAACAAAGAGTTACTCACGCAAACACAAAACACCATCAGGATATCAGATGTGAAACTAAACAAATGCAATAAACATTAACTAAACTGCATAGAATAACACAGTACGTAACGGATATTAAAATAAGGAAAATAAATATTCCCATGAAGTATAATAAAAGGGGAATGCATACTTATTGTTTTTTCCCCATAATTTTAACAATAGTTTTCTGTAAAAAGTATGTGTACTTTCTTGTTAAACATATTGTACATTATTACTGTTAATTATATAGTAATTTCATCCTTTAACATCTAAAAAACTAAATTTTTCCGTAAAGTTAAATGTATTGTCTTGTTAAACATATGATAATTTTTTACTGTGAATTTTACGGTAACTACCCATTAACGTTTTAACACTAATGAACATTTTTTAATTCTTTTACCATTAAAATAACTGACATTTTTTACAGTAAGCTTGAGTTTAAATCGAATATTTCGGTGTTGCAGTTGGATTTATTACAAGCCGTATTCTACATCTTTCGGGTGAGATGTTAAACCGAGGTACCGAGGATAATGCAACAGCAGCCATAGTGCGCCAGTACACTCACCACACACCAGCTATTGGTGGAGAGGAGAGAGTAGAGCGATACAGCCAGTTAATGGATGGGGATTATTAGGAGGCCATGATTGATATGGGCCAATAGGGGCCAGGACACTGGGGTACACCCCTACTTTTTACAAGAAGTGTCCAGGCCAAATTCCCACCATTGGCCCTTATCAATCATGGCCTCCTAATAATCCCCATCCATTAATTGGCTACATCACTCAACTCTCTCCTCCCCACCAATAGCTGGTGTGTGGTGAGTGTACCAGACCTATCATTTTGCTTCTAAAGGTATGGATTAAACCACTGGAGTCGTATGGATTACTTTTATGCTGGCTTTATGTGATTTTTGGAGATTCAAAGTTCTAGCCACCATTCACCTACAGAGCAGAAAAAAATCATCTAAAAACCTTAATTTGTGTTCAGCCGAAGAATCGAAAGTCATGCACATCTGGGATGGAACGAGGGTGAGTAAATGTTGAGAGAATTTTCATTTTTGGGTGAACTGTCCCTTTAAGAAGCACTGCATTGTTATTATAATTACAGTTCAAACTCAGAGTGTGCATTCATACCATTGATATACATTGCAGAAGAAATACTGAGACAATTACAATGACAGAAATCACCATGGCAATCACAGTTTCCACCAAAATACAAAAGTTGCATAATAATTGTTACTACTGTAAAACCATAATAAATAAAAATGGGATATTCTTGAAACTAAATAAGAACTTTATATAAAATGTGTCAACTTTTTTTCCAGAAGTTGTGGCTAATATCAGTTTTATTGCAGAAACATGGTCATTTTTTTGTACCTTGTATGGATAGACGTTTAAATGATATTCAAACAAGCCTTTAAGAGTAACTAAAGTCGTGAGAGTATGCGTCAACTTTATCATGGGTCTCAACATTATGACTGTGTTTTCAAACCTAACGTGCCGCCTGCCTAGACAGCATCAAGTGTCTGTGGTAGGCAACTCACTAAGTTGAGACGCAGCCCAAGTAAACACAGTTACAACTTGTACAAACACGGCTTGATCGTACGTCTTAAAGAAGACAAACAAAGCAAATGTGCCTGTTGAATGATGAGTTGTCTTGTGCAAATGTGCTAGTCTTTTTAACGCGTAAAGGCCCGTGTGTACATCCAGCTTTTGTTGTTCACCCCAGCCTGCGGGCCTACCACCATGATCCGTCTCAGCTGCTGCTATAATCTCACTTCAATGCATTAAATCCATCTAACAAATCTGACGCTTATCGAAGCGTGGATCGGAGTCGACTGTTGCTTCGCGTTAAACAAACGCTCGTAAATTAGAGTAAATGATGATGTTTTTATCGCTTGGCACACTTGTGTTTATACAAGCCGGCATAAAGTAGACTTGGCAACACAAATACTGCAACAAAAGGCATGCAACTATTGCATTATAGCTGAATGAGTGTGTTATATATATATATATATATATATATATATATATATATATATATATATATATATATTGGCAAGTGACCAAAACAGCCGAACTCAAATGATTGCGGAAGCCCGGCCTCTTATGCCACAACAGTTAATCCTCCATTCTTTAAGACGTTTAGGAATAAAAGACGCAAGAAATGCCGTGTCGATTACTTATATCGACATGTCAATGTAATAATAAACAGTGGCTACTCGCCTCAAAGCGACTCCGAGAGACGCCGTTCACCTCCTTACCCATCCCGAACGGTATAATGATAAACTCCACCGACTCGGTAAACCGGAGTGGAAATAATGCGCGTCTGGTTAATAAAGGGGCGCAAATGTGTCGGTGCCGCTGGTTTCCGTCGAACTCATGCCGTGTTTTCGGCTCATTGCATCGCGTATGCAGACGGCGAAGATGCAGAAGTGGCCCAGTGGTAGAAGTATGAACAAATCAAGCCGATCACTCCCTCCCCTCACCCAGAAACAGTTTACCCATTTGTCCTTAAATGTCAATTACCACACCGTTTGGCCAATATATCGCAAACGTATCCGTACATAACCACGTGTCTGCTCTTGAGTATATCTGTATGCTTTAAAGCTAACAGTATGTGTGTAGAAATGTAGTATTAACAGAAATATAGCTTGATGTGTCCAATATATGTTCGACTGAATAATAAACATTTGAATTAAATGTTCGCAGATTCGTAGTTGTCATATTGCCAATCTTTCCCCTAAAGTTATTTTCTTATCTTTCAAGAACAGGTGAGTTACATTAAAGCCGAATGCAAAGTATTTATTATTTATTACACTGAAAGTTAATTTGCTTTGTGTGCTGGGGAAATGAACACAGCATGTATGTAGGTGATTAGCGTCGTGACAAATTTCCTATAAGAGTAAAAGCTTTATTTATTTTATTTTATTTTATTTTTTAAATGACGGTGAATGGAATCTGTGCACACTGCAAATCATTTGTTTTCATGTTATTGTTATTCTCGTTTCCGGGTTTTTGTCGACGGCCCCGCCCCTCATAGTCGTAGCCAATTGAAACTCAAAGCGGGTCGTCGTCATTTGACGTCATAGTGGTGGAAACACGAGGCAGCGTTTACCTAAACAAACTAGCACAGTTAGCTCTGTGTAAACAGAATAAGCTCCAGGCTAACCCATATCATAGACATTTGACCTGATTAAGCGTTAAAACTAAGCTTGGATTGAATAAAAAGCAAACACGTGTCAAATAACAAATAGTTTTAGACTCAACGGTTAATATTTAAAAGCTTTATTATTTCTTTCTGTTTTGAGATATTTAAAATATTCAGCAAGTACAGCTGAGCCAATAGTATGCTATACTAGGGGGGGGGGGGTTTACGTGGTGGTAGTATGTGATTTCAAGAAGACCACCACTGCCCCTTGGTTTTGGTCAACAGAATGATCACCTTCAATGAAATAACATGAGATAAAGAATATATTTGCCATTTTGAATGTTTGCCACCAAGCCACCACTGCCCATTGGCTTTAGTCAATTGAAGGGATCAGAGAAAGTCCAATCCAAAACTTTTTTTTCATGAATGTTTGCTTAGTTAAAGACACACATTATGTATAAAGATTTTTCGATTATAGATACATTATTTTTCTGCATCTGCAGGAATATTCTTGAGCACTTGTTCAAACTTTGAGATTAATCAATAATGGGAGAAAAAAAGCAGATACCGGCTTACACAAAATCAAAAGACAAAAACTAAAGTAAAATACAAATGAATCTAAATACATGACAATAAATAACACATATACATGCAGAGGAAAACATTACTCATCATCAGTGATATTAGCAAAACATTTCTGAATCAGAAGGAGCTTTATTGCCAAGTGTACTGACACATACAAGGAATTTGTCTTGGTGACAGAAGCTTGCACCAAAAATACAGACAAAATAACAAAAAAATTACTGAATAAAAGTTTTCGCATATCCCAACTAAGCTGGGGTCAGAGCGCAGGGTCAGCCATAGTACGGCGCCCCTGGAGCAATTGGGGTAAAGGGACTTGCTCAAGGACCCAACAGTGGCATCATGGCAGTGTTGGGGCTTGAACCCCTGATCCTCAAGTCAGTAACCCACAGCCTTAACCACCAAGCCACCACTGCCCCTTGGATTTGGGCAATTGAAGGGATCAGAGAAATGCATCACCTTCAATTGAATAACGTGAGATCAGGAGTTAATTCACCATTTTTGAATGTTTGCCACCAAGCCACCACTGCCCATTGGCTTTAGTCAATTGAAGGGATCAGAGAAAGTGACCCCCCCCCCCCCCCCCGCCTGTTTTTGCTTAAATAACTGAAATGCATTTTTGCATTTTGCATGTTTTTCTACATATCTATTTCTAAATCTGCACCATTTTCACCACACAGATAGCCACTATTTCCTCCAGTTCTAGTGAATGACACGTCTCCTCATCTCATCAATCATATTAGGTGCAACACAGTTGTAATGCATCACAATTTAATGCTTTCTGATTGGTCTAGACACCTTCATCAACTCTACACTCACTTATCTGACATATAAACAACTGCATTTCCACAGTAACAAAGACAGACTATCTGTAAACAAAAATCGGTTTAATTTACGGTAAAATACCAGCAGCTGTGGTTGCCAGAAATTTACTGTAAAACGTATAGTGACCGTGTTTCAGGCTTTACGAGGTGTAATTTTGATGCCTGTACATTTACGGTTCACTACTGTTTATTAAATGATATAAACTTAATATACTATGCTTCTGGATCTATAAAAGTCTGCTTTCACTTTAAAAAGTATTGTTATTCAACGTAGTAACTACAAAAGGTCACATGATGACTAAAAGTTCATCAAGAGTGACATTTCCAGGAACAATAATTCATAAACATGTAAAGATAACAAAGAGTTACTCACGCAAACACAAAACACCATCAGGATATCAGATGTGAAACTAAACAAATGCAATAAACATTAACTAAACTGCATAGAATAACACAGTACGTAACGGATATTAAAATAAGGAAAATAAATATTCCCATGAAGTATAATAAAAGGGGAATGCATACTTATTGTTTTTTCCCCATAATTTTAACAATAGTTTTCTGTAAAAAGTATGTGTACTTTCTTGTTAAACATATTGTACATTATTACTGTTAATTATATAGTAATTTCATCCTTTAACATCTAAAAAACTAAATTTTTCCGTAAAGTTAAATGTATTGTCTTGTTAAACATATGATAATTTTTTACTGTGAATTTTACGGTAACTACCCATTAACGTTTTAACACTAATGAACATTTTTTAATTCTTTTACCATTAAAATAACTGACATTTTTTACAGTAAGCTTGAGTTTAAATCGAATATTTCGGTGTTGCAGTTGGATTTATTACAAGCCGTATTCTACATCTTTCGGGTGAGATGTTAAACCGAGGTACCGAGGATAATGCAACAGCAGCCATAGTGCGCCAGTACACTCACCACACACCAGCTATTGGTGGAGAGGAGAGAGTAGAGCGATACAGCCAGTTAATGGATGGGGATTATTAGGAGGCCATGATTGATATGGGCCAATAGGGGCCAGGACACTGGGGTACACCCCTACTTTTTACAAGAAGTGTCCAGGCCAAATTCCCACCATTGGCCCTTATCAATCATGGCCTCCTAATAATCCCCATCCATTAATTGGCTACATCACTCAACTCTCTCCTCCCCACCAATAGCTGGTGTGTGGTGAGTGTACCAGACCTATCATTTTGCTTCTAAAGGTATGGATTAAACCACTGGAGTCGTATGGATTACTTTTATGCTGGCTTTATGTGATTTTTGGAGATTCAAAGTTCTAGCCACCATTCACCTACAGAGCAGAAAAAAATCATCTAAAAACCTTAATTTGTGTTCAGCCGAAGAATCGAAAGTCATGCACATCTGGGATGGAACGAGGGTGAGTAAATGTTGAGAGAATTTTCATTTTTGGGTGAACTGTCCCTTTAAGAAGCACTGCATTGTTATTATAATTACAGTTCAAACTCAGAGTGTGCATTCATACCATTGATATACATTGCAGAAGAAATACTGAGACAATTACAATGACAGAAATCACCATGGCAATCACAGTTTCCACCAAAATACAAAAGTTGCATAATAATTGTTACTACTGTAAAACCATAATAAATAAAAATGGGATATTCTTGAAACTAAATAAGAACTTTATATAAAATGTGTCAACTTTTTTTCCAGAAGTTGTGGCTAATATCAGTTTTATTGCAGAAACATGGTCATTTTTTTGTACCTTGTATGGATAGACGTTTAAATGATATTCAAACAAGCCTTTAAGAGTAACTAAAGTCGTGAGAGTATGCGTCAACTTTATCATGGGTCTCAACATTATGACTGTGTTTTCAAACCTAACGTGCCGCCTGCCTAGACAGCATCAAGTGTCTGTGGTAGGCAACTCACTAAGTTGAGACGCAGCCCAAGTAAACACAGTTACAACTTGTACAAACACGGCTTGATCGTACGTCTTAAAGAAGACAAACAAAGCAAATGTGCCTGTTGAATGATGAGTTGTCTTGTGCAAATGTGCTAGTCTTTTTAACGCGTAAAGGCCCGTGTGTACATCCAGCTTTTGTTGTTCACCCCAGCCTGCGGGCCTACCACCATGATCCGTCTCAGCTGCTGCTATAATCTCACTTCAATGCATTAAATCCATCTAACAAATCTGACGCTTATCGAAGCGTGGATCGGAGTCGACTGTTGCTTCGCGTTAAACAAACGCTCGTAAATTAGAGTAAATGATGATGTTTTTATCGCTTGGCACACTTGTGTTTATACAAGCCGGCATAAAGTAGACTTGGCAACACAAATACTGCAACAAAAGGCATGCAACTATTGCATTATAGCTGAATGAGTGTGTTATATATATATATATATATATATATATATATATATTGGCAAGTGATCAAAACAGCCGAACTCAAATGATTGCGGAAGCCCGGCCTCTTATGCCACAACAGTTAATCCTCCATTCTTTAAGACGTTTAGGAATAAAAGACGCAAGAAATGCCGTGTCGATTACTTATATCGACATGTCAATGTAATAATAAACAGTGGCTACTCGCCTCAAAGCGACTCCGAGAGACGCCGTTCACCTCCTTACCCATCCCGAACGGTATAATGATAAACTCCACCGACTCGGTAAACCGGAGTGGAAATAATGCGCGTCTGGTTAATAAAGGGGCGCAAATGTGTCGGTGCCGCTGGTTTCCGTCGAACTCATGCCGTGTTTTCGGCTCATTGCATCGCGTATGCAGACGGCGAAGATGCAGAAGTGGCCCAGTGGTAGAAGTATGAACAAATCAAGCCGATCACTCCCTCCCCTCACCCAGAAACAGTTTACCCATTTGTCCTTAAATGTCAATTACCACACCGTTTGGCCAATATATCGCAAACGTATCCGTACATAACCACGTGTCTGCTCTTGAGTATATCTGTATGCTTTAAAGCTAACAGTATGTGTGTAGAAATGTAGTATTAACAGAAATATAGCTTGATGTGTCCAATATATGTTCGACTGAATAATAAACATTTGAATTAAATGTTCGCAGATTCGTAGTTGTCATATTGCCAATCTTTCCCCTAAAGTTATTTTCTTATCTTTCAAGAACAGGTGAGTTACATTAAAGCCGAATGCAAAGTATTTATTATTTATTACACTGAAAGTTAATTTGCTTTGTGTGCTGGGGAAATGAACACAGCATGTATGTAGGTGATTAGCGTCGTGACAAATTTCCTATAAGAGTAAAAGCTTTATTTATTTTATTTTATTTTATTTTTTAAATGACGGTGAATGGAATCTGTGCACACTGCAAATCATTTGTTTTCATGTTATTGTTATTCTCGTTTCCGGGTTTTTGTCGACGGCCCCGCCCCTCATAGTCGTAGCCAATTGAAACTCAAAGCCGGTCGTCGTCATTTGACGTCATAGTGGTGGAAACACGAGGCAGCGTTTACCTAAACAAACTAGCACAGTTAGCTCTGTGTAAACAGAATAAGCTCCAGGCTAACCCATATCATAGACATTTGACCTGATTAAGCGTTAAAACTAAGCTTGGATTGAATAAAAAGCAAACACGTGTCAAATAACAAATAGTTTTAGACTCAACGGTTAATATTTAAAAGCTTTATTATTTCTTTCTGTTTTGAGATATTTAAAATATTCAGCAAGTACAGCTGAGCCAATAGTATGCTATACTAGGGGGGGGGGGGGGGGGGGGGGTTTACGTGGTGGTAGTATGTGATTTCAAGAAGACCACCACTGCCCCTTGGTTTTGGTCAACAGAATGATCACCTTCAATGAAATAACATGAGATAAAGAATATATTTGCCATTTTTGAATGTTTGCCACCAAGCCACCACTGCCCATTGGCTTTAGTCAATTGAAGGGATCAGAGAAAGTCCAATCCAAAACTTTTTTTTCATGAATGTTTGCTTAGTTAAAGACACATTATGTATAAAGATTTTTCGATTATAGATACATTATTTTTCTGCATCTGCAGGAATATTCTTGAGCACTTGTTCAAACTTTGAGATTAATCAATAATGGGAGAAAAAAAGCAGATACCGGCTTACACAAAATCAAAAGACAAAAACTAAAGTAAAATACAAATGAATCTAAATACATGACAATAAATAACACATATACATGCAGAGGAAAACATTACTCATCATCAGTGATATTAGCAAAACATTTCTGAATCAGAAGGAGCTTTATTGCCAAGTGTACTGACACATACAAGGAATTTGTCTTGGTGACAGAAGCTTGCACCAAAAATACAGACAAAATCAAAAAAAAATTACTGAATAAAAGTTTTCGCATATCCCAACTAAGCTGGGGTCAGAGCGCAGGGTCAGCCATGGTACGGCGCCCCTGGAGCAATTGGGGTAAAGGGACTTGCTCAAGGACCCAACAGTGGCATCATGGCAGTGTTGGGGCTTGAACCACTGATCCTCAAGTCAGTAACCCACAGCCTTAACCACCAAGCCACCACTGCCCCTTGGATTTGAGCAATTGAAGGGATCAGAGAAATGCATCACCTTCAATTGAATAACGTGAGATCAGGAGTTAATTCACCATTTTTGAATGTTTGCCACCAAGCCACCACTGCCCATTGGCTTTAGTCAATTGAAGGGATCAGAGAAAGTCCAATCCAAAACTTTTTTTCATGAATGTTTGCCTAGTTAAAGACACACATTATGTATAAAGATTTTTCGATTATAGATACATTATTTTTCTGCATCTGCAGGAATATTCTTGAGCACTTGTTCAAACTTTGAGATTAATCAATAATGGGAGAAAAAAAGCAGATACCGGCTTACACAAAATCAAAAGACAAAAACTAAAGTAAAATACAAATGAATCTATATACATGACAATAAATAACACATATACATGCAGAGGAAAACATTACTCATCATCAGTGATATTAGCAAAACATTTCTGAATCAGAAGGAGCTTTATTGCCAAGTGTACTGACACATACAAGGAATTTGTCTTGGTGACAGAAGCTTGCACCAAAAATACAGACAAAATCAAAAAAAAATTAGTGAATAAAAATTTTCGCATATCCCAACTAAGCTGGGGTCAGAGCGCAGGGTCAGCCATAGTACGGTGCCCCTGGAGCAATTAGGGTAAAGGGCCTTGCTCAAGGGCCCAACAGTGGCATCATGGCAGTGTTGGGGCTTGAACCCCTGATCCTCAGGTCAGTAACCCACAGCCTTAACCACCAAGCCACCACTGCCACTTGGATTTGGGCAATTGAAGGGATCAGAGAAATGCATCACCTTCAATTGAATAACGTGAGATCAGGAGTTAATTCACCATTTTTGAATGTTTGCCACCAAGCCACCACTGCCCATTGGCTTTAGTCAATTGAAGGGATCAGAGAAAGTCCAATCCAAAACTTTTTTTCATGAATGTTTGCCTAGTTAAAGACACACATTATGTATAAAGATTTTTCGATTATAGATACATTATTTTTCTGCATCTGCAGGAATATTCTTGAGCACTTGTTCAAACTTTGAGATTAATCAATAATGGGAGAAAACAAGCAGATACAGGCTTACACAAAATCAAAAGACAAAAACTAAAGTAAAAATGAATCTAAATACATGACAATAAATAACACATATACATGCAGAGGAAAACATTACTCATCATCAGTGATATTAGCAAAACATTTCTGAATCAGAAGGAGCTTTATTGCCAAGTGTACTGACACATACAAGGAATTTGTCTTGGTGACAGAAGCTTGCACCAAAAATACAGACAAAATAACAAAAAAATTACTGAATAAAAGTTTTCGCGTATCCCAACTAAGCTGGGGTCAGAGCGCAGGGTCAGCCATAGTACGGCGCCCCTGGAGCAATTGGGGTAAAGGACCTTGCTCAAGGACCCAACAGTGGCATCACGGCAGTGTTGGGGCTTGAACCCCTGATCCTCAGGTCAGTAACCCACAGCCTTAACCACCAAGCCACCACTGCCCCTTGGATTTGGGCAATTGAAGGGATCAGAGAAATGCATCACCTTCAATGAAATAACGTGAGATCAAGAATTTATTCACCATTTTTGAATGTTTACCACCAAGCCACCACTGCCCATTGGCTTTAGTCAATTGAAGGGATCAGAGAAAGTCCAATCCAAAACTTTTTTTTCATGAATGTTTGCCTAGTTAAAGACACACATTATGTATAAAGATTTTTCGATTATAGATACATTATTTTTCTGCATCTGCAGGAATATTCTTGAGCACTTGTTCAAACTTTGAAATTAATCAATAATGGGAGTACATAATTTACTTTTAATATTTGTGTTACTTAAAAGATTAAATTATTGCAAAATGTATATATATTTTTTTAAATTAGCTGCACAACGGCGTCTTGTGGAGCACTTGCTTCTTTTTCACACATGATAATAAAAGACTGAGCACAAGCTGATCCTGAATCAATTTTTAAATCAATAACGCCAATCAAATTTAATCATTTGAATTTTTTACTCTGTGCATGTGCATTATGGGATTTAAATGTGTCCAAGTGGCTCGAGTGTTTTGACTACGTTCACCAAAATCCCTTCAGATCCATTTCATGATTCAGTGTCCATTTCTGGTGATGCCAGAAGGTGATGACATATGAGTGTCTTGTGTGAAATTAGTTAGTCACTAAATCAACGATCAAACAAACATTTTAATAATTGAATATGTGTTTGTCTACAGACCTACAAAGAGACTTTAGTAGAGGTAGTAGAGTTTGGTACAGTTTTTTTCCGCAGTTCATTTCACGTAATGTTCCCAATCAAGAACGATATGCCAATTAATAACTCTCATTTGTGTGTTCCTCATCTCTAGATTATTAATTTAGATCAACATCAATGCTGATTAAAAAAAATGGATAAATGAGCATTGTTGAAAACAACTTTGTAGAAATGAATGGAGCCACGTTGATCAGACTGTCTGACTGATGGCCTATTATGCAAGGGTTGTTTCGGCTCATGGAACTCACCTGTGATTGGCTGGATGGTCGCTCAATTAGCCCAAAGTAACAAAATGCAAAGAATAATGTATACAAATCCACCATTTGGACACAATATGGGTTTAGCTTGGAAAAGTGCAGGGACAAAAATCACCTTTTTAAAGAGTGCGGGGGACGCCCCCCCATGGCTGCTACACCCTTGTTTTAACATTTAAAAATGGGCCCCATTCACTTCCATTGTAAGTGCCTCACTGTCACACATATTCGTTAACGTTTTGTTGAACTTTTATAACCATCAACAGATTATTGAAATACAATTCAGTGGAATCAAGTATATTGATGTTATAACTTCAAGGGTCACATCATAAAGGTCTAAATACATACTGTTGTTGGCATAAACATTAAAAACCAGGACTATTTATAGACAGGTTTGCTTATAAATTATGTTGCTTTCATTATGACATGCTTAAAACAGCATAATATACTGCGGATACACAGTCGTGCATTGTTATATTTTCTTTCAAATAGTTTATAAATATATTTCAAGATTACAAACGTGCATATTTAAACGAGAACTCAAGAAAAATGTACGATGTACAACTTAAGTGAAGCGCGCTGGAGGCGGGATACAGTCGCCTGTTTTGATTGGCTGTCGCCTAGTTACCATGAAGAATGACAGCCGAGCACATCCACTGATACTTTCGAATGGAGCTGTTTATAAGCACCCGGACTTCCTTTTCCGCGAGAGTTCAAGTCGCACATGCGCAGTAGAGGCTGCGCACAATTTTGGCTGTTATGGATGGTGTGAGTTCTCTCTGAAATCAAGGGCCGTGGAGGGTTTTATATCCACGAACATCGCCCAAATTATACGTCTGGTTGCTTCCCAGAGCCGCTAATGTGAACTGGAACAAATTTTAACACATTAGTATGTGACCATTTCCGACCAATATGAAACTACAGAGAGTTTACACTGAATATTAAAGCGAATATGAACAAGAAGCAAGCGGGTCGAGTATTATTTTCTGTTATGTGGGACCATTTTCATGCACAGCGATCCTTACTGCTTCAGACCTCAGAAACCGTGCGCAAGGAAAGCTAAAACGTCTGTTTAAACTTTGAAGTCGAGCAAGGATAAGCAAACTAAAACAAGGGGAGCCGGTGTGTTTTGTTCTTTTCAAGATCGAAAGAGGAGCTAGCTTAGCTGCAGCTAGCCGCGCGAGCGCAATGCGTTGCTTGAGGCACCCTGGAAGCGACCAGTGATACCATCGCGAAGGACAGAAATAAGGTTTATCTTTAAAAAAAAAAAAGTGTTTTTGTTGGGTCTACACTCTTGGATATTGTTTGAATCCATTTAAATAAGCTACATCTTGCGAAACTGGACTGACTGGGATGACCACTGGATAAGCTGAGCTCGCGCGAATCTTTGTTTTGGTTGCTTCTCTTGCAGGATTTCGCACTTTTTACACGCTACTGAGTGATTTGCTGTTCATGTGCTGTTTTGACCGTACAGGCCCGCGTCTCCGGAGGACAGCAGTCGCTGTAGGGTGGAGGCATGCCTGGATCAGACCGCCTGCATGGGACCAAGAGGAAAGGTGAACAGCAGGCGACCGATGGGCACGGCAAAACGGGTCCGCCTTTGCACGCCGGCTCCGGGAGACAGCCCACCAAGTCGTCGAGCTCGTCCACTTCTAAGCACAAACGAAACAAGCCCAAACATGAGGCCGAAACCGCCGCCTCCGCGCCACCGGCAATGGGCGCCATCAAGCCGCTGGTGGAGTATGACGACATCAGCTCCGACTCGGACACTTTCCTGGATTCTCCCACTCGCGCGAAACCGGCCGAAAACAGAGACGCGGAACGGATAGAGTTGTCGGAGGTTAGTGCGGGGAATAGGACTCTCAAACACAAGCGTTCCAGGAAGAAGTCCAAAGACCCTAATCGGGCCCGGGAGTCAGAGGAGAGCGCAGGGAGCGACAAAAAGAGTAGTAAGGAGCGCGAGAGAGGGAGCAAAGAGAGCAAGAGGAAAGACAAGGACAAGTCTAGCTCAGAGGTGTGCCTTGCTTCCACGTCCAGGCGATCAGGTGATTCTGGTAGCAAGAGATCAGGTGAGTCCCTCACATCAGCTGTGGTACAGCCAGCTGTGAGTGTAGGGAGCAGTGCCTCCTCTGCCTCCTCCTCTCAGAGCAAAGAAATCTCCCGTTCATCAAAGTCTCGTAAAGACAAGCAGAGGAGAGAGGAACGGTACGACAGGAGTCATCGGAAAGCTGCCAAGAGCCACAAGTCTAGCCCTAAAGGGAAGGGCCAGTCGCGGGGCAGCCCACGCCGGAAGGCCTCCGCCCAGTCGGTGAGTCCCAGGAGGAGTGGAGGGGATAGTCCCTCAGCAGCCGAGCCGGATAACAGTTACTCCTCCAGGCGCAGGGCTGCTAGTCCCAGTCCGTACAGGGAGCCACCCCGACGGTGTAGGCAGAGATCGGACAGTCCGTACGGACGGAGGAGGTCTTCAAGCTGCGAGAAGGATGAAAGTCCGTATGGCAACCGCCGGTCTTCAAGTACCAGTCCAGTGTCCAGGTGAGTGACTAAACTTATACACTTCAACCCCAATCACACTTTACACATCAAAAGGCTTTGAATAGACCATGTTTATTATATACGTGCTATTGCAATAGACACATTGTACACCCTTAAAGTAAAACAATCCATATACTGTTCAAAATTAATATGTATTTGAACACCTGTGTAAACTACATCTGTTGGGACACCTGTGTCAACTTAAAGGGATAGTGCACAATTCTCTCATCATTTACTCGCCCTCATGTCATCCCAGATGTGTATGACATGGGCCGAACACAAACGAAGGTCAGTGCTGTTGGTCTGTTTAAAGCAGGTGAACGGTGGCCAGAACTTTGAAGCTCTAAAAAGCACATAAAGGCAGCTTAAAAGTAATCCATGTCTTCAGAAGCGATGTGGTAGGTGTGCGAACAGCTCACTATTCAAGTCCCTTTTTTTACTACAAATGTCAACTTAAACTTCCACATTCTTCTTTTGTGTTTACTGCGCAGGGAGGAGAATATATAGTAAAAATAACTTGAATATCGAACACACACACACACACCTATCATATCACTTTTGAAGGTGTGGATTCAACCACTGGAGTCGTACAGATTACTTTCATGCTACATTTATGTGCTTTTTTGAGCTTTAAAACTTTGGTCGCCATTCATTTGCGTTGTATGGACCTACAGAGCTGAAGTAGTCTAATAAAAAATCTTCGTCTCCATTATGAAGTCATACACATATCGACGAGTAAATGATGAGAATTGAAATTATTTGGTGAACTATTCCTTTAATGGGCACTGACACATTTAATTGTTTCCACTAAAATCGATTTGAGACCGGTTGGTTAAAAGTTATTACAAATAAATCTCAGAAATGTAGAGGAAGTTCTTAAAAATGGCTAGCCTCATTTATTAGCGGATAGCCTGCAGTTATAAATGTTGTGTAATCCAGTGATATTCATATAAGGCTTAAATGTCCAAATACGTTGTAATGCTGAATCAGTCCCAAATGTGCACAAAAATTAACAAATTAATTGTTTCCTGGAGGGATCCTGAGTTGTTCTTGCGTCTTTGGTAACATACGGTATTGACCGTTTCATTGGTGATTCCAGGTGCTGTTTATCTTTTGACTAAATGAGAATTTGAGCATCTTTGTAAGAGTGAAATCCTTTCAGCATTCATACGTGGTTATTGGTATAACTGTTAAAACTGGCCAAATTGTCCCACACGTTTCCTGACGAGAATCAGATCTTTCATCTTTATTGGAACAGTCTTTTATTTTTGCACAAAATAAAAAAAAAAATATATATATATTTATTCTATTGTAGCCACACTGTCTGTCTACTTCGTAAAGTCTTTTCAAGATGTTTAACATTTAAAGGTGATGCCTAAAATTGCAGTATTGATATAGTAATTTTTACAACCTTAATTGTGGATATGTAGTGATATTTGATGTGGCTTGGGACGCTTGGTCATTTTAACTCGGGTTTTATTGAATTCTTAAGTTCTAATTTATATTTGTACATGAGCGCTAATAGAAATGGAAAATTTAAGCTAGGCTATATGCCATAAAACCTGCATTTACAGCATTTTATTTTCTGATAATCACTTTCTGTGGAGCACAGAACTGTAACTGAGAACAGAAGTGTTCTGCATTGTGTGCAGTTTTATATATATATATATATATGGAATTTATAGCGTGCAATAGGGGAACAGAACATTCTGGATTTAGATGTAATTCAACCAGACATGATGTACTCTACAGATACACCCAAATATTTGATCACCGCATAATAGTTTCTCTTTTCTGAGTTTTCCACATTTGGCCTAATGAAATGATTTGCAAAGTGCCCCTTTAATGCACGCACGCAACACAGCAAGCTTGTTTAGTATGAACAGTTCACAGGAGAGAATTTCTCTAGTAGGCAGAAAGGGCGTTTCTTTTTATCCATTTTTAATGAACCACATCCATCAAAAGCCCCAGGCGTAACACCAAAAGTGACTGCGTATTTCATTGCAAGTATCGTGTCTTTGTGCACAACATCACACTGCGTTTTGTTTATCTGAGATGTGCAAAATAATATAATTTAGTTGATGGGTTGTCTGATTGAATAGTTGGTGTTAAAGCTGACGTATGTAATTTCTGCGTCACTAGCGCCATAGAACGGAATTGCAAAAATAAACCGTGTTTTCAAAACAGCTTTCCGAATATGCACCCTCATGCTGTTGTTCGAACCATCAGCTAGTCCCGCCCCCAATTCAAGGCATTGGTTGAGTAACGTTGTTGGGTCTAAGCAGGTTGCTCTAAACAAACAGGAATTTTATAGTGCCACATAGACAAAGCGTTTCCAGTTTTCCAGGAAATTAACCTCTGAATGACTTCCAGGTGTGTCTGCATATTAAACTGGGATAGAAGTATTTTAGCACCAAAAAGTTACATGCTTGAGCTTTAAGCAAGCTTTCATTTGGATTGTTTAGAGTTGTGTACGTTACACATTAATCGGGTGCGTTTTTCAGAGATTTATGGATGCTAAGCACAGCGCTAGTTTAACAGTCTATTCAACAAATAGCCTGCACAACTATTACCTTTTATTCCACAAATCTATCGCAGTGCTTGCAAAAGATGGAGAGACCTATGGATTATGCATAATAAGTGAATATTTTCAAAAGTGGTACTTTGATGGCTGTAGCAGCTGTGCTTTGATAAAGATGAATTTAGAGACGGAGTATTTAGATTAAGGCGAAGGTATACATGGATTTTCCACATGCTATTCCATCTCTCATACTATCAAGCGCTCAGCATTTCAAAGAATAGGTTAGTCTTTAGATAGCAAATCCATTATGGATGTGATCGATGTATATGCACTACGACTAATGCTAGATGTGTGACCAACAACACACAAAGACGTGGCTCGTTTATGTCTTTGTGTGTTGTGCAGTTTGCTGGTGACCATTTGCTTCACTCACACTGTTGGCGAGATGATCCGGCATGCGGGAAACCAAAGAATACTTTAGTAATGTTAATGTTAGACTGTTGTCACACAACAGCATTGGAGGCTTGTGTTGCCCATGTGAATGCATTTGAAGCGTTCTAACTTGTTTTTGTGTGTGGAGCAGACCGGAAAACAAACGTCATGTGATGGAGCCTAACAACAAGTCAACGGAGTGGAAAGTATTCAACACACTGGGAAAAGCACATACACTAAAACCTATACCCATGTATACAAACCCATGTAAAATATTGACTGTCCCTCACATTTGCGTATATGCACTGGTACGTTGGGGGAATGTCAGACTCTGTTTACACCTGAGCAGGTCTCAACTCGACTAGTTTGGGCCAGTGCTTCAGATTTTTACTGGCCCTGCAAAATTTTCACTAGCCCCACACAAAAATGACAAATCTTTACCATCATGGCTTTAAAAAATGTCAGAAGAAAAATATTTTTTACATATCTTATGTTTTTAATACAATGTCCCCCAGGGGCCTGGGTAGCTCAGCGAGTAAATACACCGACTATCACCCCTAGAGTCGCAAGTTCGAATCCAGGGCATGCTGAGTGACTCCAGCCGTGTCTTCTAAGCAACCAAATTGGCCCGGTTGCTTGGGAGGGGAGAGTCACGTGGGGTAACCTCCTTGTGGTCAATATAATGTGGTTTGCTCTCGGTGTGGTGAGTTGTGCGTGGATGCCGCGGAGAATAGCGGGAACGCACTCAACCTCGTGATAAATGCACGGACTGATGGTCTCAGACAAAGAGGCAACTGAGATTCATCCTCCTTCACCCAGATTGAGGCGAGTCACTACGCCACCACGAGGACTTGGAGCACATTGGGAATTGGGCATTCCAAATTGTGGAGGAAAGGTGAGAAAAAAATAAATAAATCCCATGTCTCCCAAAATTTAATCACATTTATAATTTGAAAGATATGATTTATCCCTTATGTAATCCCATATATGTGCGTTACTGATATCAATTAATAAATACATCAAATTACCATCAGCCGTCCTGCCATTAACACATGCTTTTAAGCCAAGAGGGGTCTGTGGAGGAGATGGTGGGTTTTCAGTCACCGGTTTAGTCAAGCTGTCATGCAACTTTTGCCCATGAGTAGTGTTTTCACAAGAAGGATCAAAGACTTGGTCACTGAGTTAAAGATTTGATTATTGGCTGAGAGAACAGACTTGCTACTAAATCGGTTGCGATGTGTGATATACAGTAGGTAGATATTAGGCCTAATCTGTGAATTAACAATGTGTATTTAACATGCAATCAGACAACCCAAACAAGACCAACACTGAATGATATACAAAGAACAAAAACACCTTTATGGTCCAGAAATGAAACATTTAACGTGTTTTATGAGGATGATATGAAGTAGACTTTTTCAAATATTCATCTTCACCCTGCAGCTGAACCACTCTGAGAATAATAGCTTAATAGCCATCGTGATCTTGCTGCTTTTCATATCAAATGGCATTATCATGTTGAATTAGTTTACGTTTTGAAACATTACCTAATTAAATGTATACTTTTTGGATATTGACCAGCTCGTGATTTCCTGACACGTGTATATCTGGGGTTTAACAAAGTTTATTACGTCTCATTCGGCGCTTCATCTCTAAAGGCAAATTAATGAGAGAAAATGATTTGTTTTTTACAGTGGGAATAAAACTAGCGCTCTGTCCCTTTTTGATGAGACATGGATTTTCAGTCCTATAGAAAGAAACAGTTTGTGTGGTCCAATGTGTGGATTACTAATTTTCACCAACATGTAAAAACGAAAAATGTGGGGATTTCACGCACTGAACATTGAATGTGTGGGGAAACTTAAAATGTTGCAAAACATGTTAAATCCCACTATGAAATTCATTAAGTGGGTTTTTTTTCCTTACTAATTTCTACACAATGGTAATAGCTGATGCTAAGACACTTGGAAAAGAGCGAGGAGAGTGCGCTCTGTGTCTGCACGATCTTGTGCGTGCACGCAGCTGCCTTGGCGCGTCCAGTATATTATGCATTTGCGCATCTTTGCGAGATAAATATTCTCGCGCTCGCTCCTCGGTTAGAAGACTTTGTTCACTCCATGTAATTTTTGTGCTCTCTCGCTTACTGTTTGCTTGCACTAATGCTATAAATGCAGCACTGGAGTGACAGTTCTTGCAACTGGCCCGAATCTTTCTCACACTTTCCTCGGGCCATCGGGCAGTCCTTATTTTTGAGCCCCGACCTGGTATTAAAATGCATTTTTGGTGATCCGATCACATGTGGTCAGCGCCAAATACAGGTCTAAATGAGGTCTAAAACATTTTGTGATGGGATCATAAAAACCACATATGTGGTCTAAAACACAAATGACCGCATCACATGTGATGTGCGAACGTTAATGTGTCCCGGCAGATTCTCCCCTCCAAATCCGGTGGTCACAGGAGATGCATTTAAGCAATTAAACATTTGATCGGATCACCTGAGACGCATGTAAATAACAGATCTAAATGGGGTCTCGGTGTTTTATGTAAGAGGGAAACCCCACAGATCATGATAGAAAGTTCAGGAAAGAAACACAGCAACATCTCTTTAATTAAAAATAAAGTGAAGCAACTGAGAATAAAATGAATCCCATGATTATTTACACAAGCATCGCAGGGAAATTACATTGCTGTGGAGTAAGCTGCTTACTGACCAAGACGCACGTATACGGGAGTAAAGGGTACGCCACTTATACACTGCCTGTAAAAGGGAATACCACATTCTTGCAAATAGGCACTTTCTGGTGTCCATGTGAACTTGTTTACCGTCTTTGACATTTTGTAGTAACAGAATTTCTACCATAATGACTCTTAAAAATTGGCACCTTACAATTCATACTTGTGTAATATCATTTAAAACAAATCCGCATTTTCCTCTGAATTACAGCCTGTCTGAAGTTGTACATTTACAAAAGTTTAGATTTGCCAATAACTCCAGTGGCCGCAATGTCATGCTCCTAGGGCTGAGCAAGTCCTCATGCAGTAGAATAGCATTAAATGTGTGATTTTGTGCACGCTGCAATTAAAAGCATCAACCCTGAATCTAGGCTCAGTCAGCCAATCACTCGTCACACTCATTGATCGGTGCGTCCCTGCAGTGCATGCTACAACCGTTTCCAATAAGCAATTGACACAAGTCAACCTCACTAATAGACTATTCGGATGTTGTGTGACTGGTTGACAGTCCTGATCCACCCCAATTGTTGACGTTGCGTTACTTTTCTTATGTTTATATTCATACTATAAAGTGCATTAAAGGTGGCCACAAACTCTATACATGAGTCACTCTATACCTGATTTAGTTCATTTTAACAATTGTACATGATTTTAAAACATTTCTTGTGCTTCTCTTCCTCCAGGCGCTCTCAGCGTTCCCGAAGCCGTTCTCCTCACTACTCCTCTTCTCGCCGCTCCACGTCTCATTCTCGCACTAAGAAACATTCTTTATATTCCGGAAGTGCCAGCAGAGGCTCCTCCCACAGCAGTCGACCAGAAAGCCGCTCCCCTACATCTTCACGCCTACCAATCACATCCAGCCTTGGGGCTGAGCTGACGCGGAGGAAGAAGGAGCGTCAGGCGGCTGCCGCCAAAAACTCTCCTTTGCTCCGCCTGAACACATCCAACGTGGCAAATGTGCCGGCGGAAAACACAGAGGTGACACTAGAGACTGCTCCGCCAACTGAGCCTCAAAAGCCACCCTCTCCACCTCCGAACACTGTTACGGTAGAGGAACAGACTGTGGCGGCTCCTCCTCCACCACTCCCGTTACCCAGTCCTCCTCCACTACCTCTTTCATCTCCTCCGCCACCTCCGGCGAAATCTCCGCCCCCTCTTCCTCTCTCGTCCCCGCCACCTCTCCTTCTAAACAGTCCTCTGCCAGCTCCTCCACCCTCAGCGCCTGTGACGTCTGTTTCCTCTCGGCCAAAAAGCCCCACTCAGAAATCTACACGAAGTCCTGCGCACCTTGTGAAGACCTCCACACTTCCACCTCTTCCCCTCCCGCCGGTTCTTCTGGGAGACTGCAGGGGCAGGTGAGTCTTGAGACGACTAGATATGTATTGGAAAAATCTTTTCTTAGGAATCTCGTGGTTCTGCGAAAGAGCAGTAAGACGTTGGGCCTCATTCATGAAACATGAGCAGAATTAATTTTGTGTAAGTAGGTGTATTGTTAAGTTTCCCCAAAAGTGTAAAAACTGTTGTTCAGTGTGTTTGAGTATTCCAACCAGCCAGACATGACAACTTTTGTTAATCTGATTGATGGCTGATATGTTGGTCTTTTGGTTGACTGACAAATTAATTCATAATAGTTAAAGGAATAGTTCACCCAAAAATAAAACTTCTCTCATTAGTTACTCGCCCTCATGCCATCGCAGATGTGTATGACTGACAGAAAACAAATGAAGATTTTTAGAAGAATATTTCAGCTCCGTAGGTCCATACAATGCATCTGAATGGTGACTAAAACATGAAGGCAGCATAAAATACATTCAATCCAATCAAGTCATAGACATCTGGGATGGTATGAGGGTCAGTAAATCATGAGAATTTAATTTTGGGTGAACTCATCCATTTAAAGTGATAGTTCACCCAAAAAATTTAATTCTTGTATCATTTACTCACCTTCATGCTATCACAGATGTGTATTTTTTAGAAGAATATTTCACCTCTGTTGGTCCATACAATGCAAGTGAATGGGTGCCAAAATTGTGATGCTCCAAAAAGCCTACAGTCATCTTAAAAGTAATCAAAATGACTCGTGTTTTAATCCATATCTTCAGAAGTGATATGATAGGTGTGGGTGAGAAACATATCAATATTTAAGTCCTTTTTTTGCTTAATTCTTCTCCCTGCCCAGTAGGGGGCAGTATGCATTAAGAATGTGAATCACCAAAAACATGTTTCTCAACCACACTTATTATATTGCTTCAGAAGACATTGATTTAACCACTGGAATCTTATTGATTACTTTTATGCTGACTTGTGTGAATTGTATGGACCAAAAGAGATGAGAAATTCTTCTAAAAATCTTAATTTGAGTTCAGCAGATGAAAGGCACATCTGGGACGGCATAAGAGTGAGCAATTAGGGATAAATATTTGGGTTGAAAGTGATTCAATTCACAGGTTTTCGATTCGAGAACAATTCAAAATGATTCGATTCACAATTAAATTCGATTAACGCAGTGGTGCCCAACCCTGTTCATGGAGGCCCCCCAACTGACACATCTAATCAAACACCCCTGATTCAACTCTTCAGCTTGTTAGTGGAGACTCCCAAGACCTGAATTGGGTATGTCAGAAAAAGGAGATTTACAAAATGTGCTGTGTTGGGGGCCTCCAGGAACAGGGTTGGGCACCACTGGATCAATTCTGCATATTTTTTTTTTTAATTTATAGTAGTCTTTCAATACTTCCCCTAATGTGTCTAAGGAAAGAAAACGTTGTTTATTCCACCTAAAGTAACTTGAAATAAAACGTTCAATACATGTACTTGTATTCCACGTAGCCTGAATATACAATAATAGCACAAGAGTACAAAGTGTAATTAAAATATTTCAGAAATTAACATGGCTAGAAAAGTATTCCATATTTCACTATATAAATTGTTTTTATTAATATGCATTACTTTTCCAGGCTTTGAAATCACAATTTTAAAGTTCCCTGAGATTTTCACGTTTTCTGTGATCGTGGGGACCCTGAATCGGTAAACTAATCCAAATATTACAACATTAAAGTAACATCATCTGACTCCATTCGGTTTCAAAGAAAAGAGAAAAACAATCAAATAGATGGCGTTAAATGATTTCTGCACACAAAGTCCGCAACTGAACAATGAGAGCAGTAAAATGGCACTATTTTATCTTATAGAAAATAGTGTGTAAGTGTCTTCTCAATTAAATCACTTTATTTCAGTGTCAGAAATGAACTTGTATATGGTCAATATTTGCCTCCTGTATTTTAATTTGAGGAATTAATGTTTTCTAACAATTTAAAACTAACTGTCTCTTATATGGATGGGCATTTTGGTCATTGTGTCTACTCGAGTACTCGGACTAATTACTTCAGCACTCGTTGAGTACTCAAGGGCCAATTACATGTTCATAACTGTATATATAATAACATGTCTGACAAACGTCTATGGCTGCTGTATTGCGTCTTGTTCCAGTGTGTCATCTATTCATTATTATAGGCGGTTATAAAATAGTATGTTACAAATTATACCAAAGTTTGCATAATCAAAATATAATGCAACCTATTTTGTCATTATGTGAAGATTCGCTGTCCAACTCTGAAAGAATGTGCACAATGCGCGTCTGTCTGTTCTTCCTTCAGGTTACCATAGTAATCTTAGTAAGTGCGCACCGTTTTTTTTTGGTGACTGTCTAAACCATCTATTTTCTGCTGCATTGTGTGAGTGAGGGTAGCGTAGTGGGCTAAAGCACATAACTGGTAATCAGAAGGTTGCTGGTTCGGTTCCCACAGCCAACACCATTGTGTCCTTGAGCAAGGCACTTAACTCCAGGTTGCTACGGGGGGATTGTCCCTGTAATAAGTGCACTGTAAGTTATTTTGAAATGTTCCATTTAACTGCGCTCTGTCTATCTGTTTGAAACACTCGCCTGCTGTACACTGCCACACGCGCCTGGTGTGTATATGTAAGTGTGTGTGGCCAATTGTTCGCTCTTGTGAGGAAAGCTGCAATGCTCTGTATTGTTGCTGTGATTCATGAAGTGTTCCATTCAACTCTTGAGAGTCTGAATTTCCAACTTTCAACTGAGTAAAGTGTTACGAAACGTCACTTTTATATTGGATATCTAACTTGGAAACTCTTCATTTAACTCTTCAACGGTAGCATTGCAGCGTCATATCAGTTTGTTTGCCATGAGAAGTCTCTGATAATCAATGTACCCCTAGTTGTCGGGCAATTGTCACTGGATTTCGAATTAAGTGAAAAGTCACCATGCGTGCACACTAACGATCATCGTTTTCATGATCGATCATTGCTGCCACATCCGAGTACCTGAGGACTCGTGTCCATCCCTAATGTCTTATCAGTTTGTCAAAATGTAAATTTAATTTAATTAATTAGAACAAATTCTTAAGTCTGAGAATGTATATGAATTACTCAAAAAATTATATCAACATCAACTATGTCAGAGGTTACAAATAAAAAACAGAAGAATTCATTATGAGCATTTTTTGCTTCCACGTTTTACATTTACATATTTTTAATGCCATTTTTGTATCATCAATCCCTCCTTAATTTCAGACCCTGTAGTGGCCACGCAGCGGGTTGGCAGCTGTATGGTTTGAACGTGTTTGACTTGCGACGAGCGATATTGCGAGCTGTCATTTGCTCATGAGTGGCCATCTGGTGCAGATACCAGACATAATGTGCTTGAAAGACTGAAAGCTGCGCAGTGAGTTTCATATGGAACGGAGACCTGGCACAAGCCCATGAAGGGTGATGGAAGAGTGCAGCGTGCATCTGTTGGGAGAGGGGGAGCTGTGAGGGCGCACGCTCCGGGATGCGCTAGACTATAAAATGAAGCCGCACATTTCTTATTTATCTCGCACATGTAACTAATATTTTCAAATATGTTGTTTACTGATTTGCTGAATCGCGAATCATTCGATTTTTAACAGTTAAAACTATTATTGCCCAACACTAACAAATCTCGATTCAAAAATTGTATTGCAAGATCAGTGCATATGAATCGGCAGGATAGTGAATCGTTACACCCCTGTGAGTAGTGTTGTCACGGTACCAAAATTTCAGAAGTCAGGACCAATACCAGTGAAATTTCACGGTACTCGATACCATTTTACGGTACTCGATACCAAAGCAAAACACAAAAACAAGTTACCGAACAACACTATTATTAACAAAGTTAACAAAACATTAGCAGCAGAACTAAGAACAAAAATATGCCACTGAGCAACACTAAGTTAAATATATATTTTTTTAATTATAACAAAACTGTACAATGTATGCTTAAAGTATTTTTGAACACTTATAAAAGATTTGCTTCAACTTTTGCAACTTTTACTTTGTTTTTACCAAGTACAAAAATAAACGAAATAAACAAGCATAGACAACAGAATGAATAAAAAACTATTTCCAAACTAATGTGCAAAGTGCTCTCATATTAATAAAGCTGCATATTGCCAATTTTCTTCACAATATGAAATGCACAGTGACATATATATATTATGATTAAATAAATCGCGAGCAATCACATTATAATCGAGCTGCATTAAGTGTGCGCACTCGAGGGAGGAGCGTCCCCGAGGCAGAGTCTCTCTCAGCCGGGTGCAGTTTCAATCTCTCCCCCTTAGGCAAGGCAAGGCAAGTTTATTTATATAGCACATTTCATACACAATGGTAATTGAAAGTGCTTTACATAGTAGAAATTTTAAAAAAAATAAATAAATATATATATATATATATATATATATATATATATATATATATATATATATATATATATATATATATATATATAATAAAATAAGAATAATTAAAACAGTTTAGAATAAAAAAAAAATCTAATAAAATACAGTACAAACAGTCGGACACACAGTGGCACAGTGCTCATTCAGTAAATGCACAGCTAAACAGATGTGTTTTGAGTCTGGATTTGAATGTGACTACTGTAGGAGCACATCTGATCTCTTCTGGAACCTGGTTCCAGCTGCGGCTGGCATAATAACTAAAAGCAGACTCTCCTTGCTTAGAGTGAACCCTTGGTATTTCTAGCTGATGTGATTCTAATGATCTGAGTGATCTGTTGGGTTTATATTCAGTGAGCATATCTGCAATATATTGAGGTCCTAGCCCATTGAGTGATTTATATACCAGTAATAATACTTTAAAATCAATCCTAAATGTAACTGGGAGCCAGTGTAAAGACCTGAGGACTGGTGTGATATGTTCATATTTTCTGGTTTTGCTTAGATCGGGACATTCACACAACTCATAGAAGAGGCACCGACCACACAGAGAAATGCCAGTTTCTGAGTTTATAGTTATTACATGAGCTGCTTCTGTATTATTTGAACTTTAATAAAGCAAAAACGCATTAAATATAAGTGCATTTAAGATGTAGGGCATGTTTCCTTTAAAGAGCTCCGGCTCCGCTTATTCCACAACGAGAGTGCTTCTGAGTTTGTTTTTTTTTGTTGTGTTTTTTTAATCCCTAATACTTTGGGATCTACATAAGATGAAGCTGTGAAAGTTTAGAGTGCATCTGGACTGATCTGTGTTATTCTTCCTCCGTCAGGCGTGAACTGCAGTTCTGCTCGTGATTCATCGTTACAGTTTAATGTGATTTCATGTTACGTTAAATGAGAGAAAACGACTTTTAGACAACGAAAATTTTTCTCGACAATTTTCTTATTTTCAATGTTGTCGATAATGTCGATTAAACGTTTCAGCCATAATGCAAATGATAATATGCTTTTAAACTCACCTGCTGTATTTGCTTGAATAAATCCAGGTGTCTGTATTTCAGGTGCTTTATTAAGTTTGATGTGTTTCCTCCTTTCGTCAGAAAATTGTGAAAGCAGCGTTTACAAATAGGTTTTTGCTGATCTGTGATGTTTCTTTTTTCATCAGCCTCAAATCCAAAGAATTTCCAAACCTGGCTTTTTGCACTTTTCGACAAGATTCAGTTGAGACTCCTCAGCAGCAGCTACTTTGCTTGTCGTCATCTTTTGAGTGTTCGAAAGTTCCTGACTCTGATTGTTTACCGGGTAGACCCGTTACTCCGGTACCTTCAGAAATTCTGGTATCGGAATTTTTTTTGTTTGAGTATTTTTGACAACACTACCTATGAGTAAATAATGAGAAAATTGTCATTTTTGGTGAACTATTCCTTGAAGAGAATGACAGAAATGCAGTGGTGCAGTCCACATCATGTTACCCTTATCTCTGTACTGTGAGAACATAGATTTGATTTTACCATTAAATGGTGCATTATGCATGCAGCAGGTACACATAATGCACTGGCTGTCTTTCTGCATTGGTGCATTTGTGGCTCTTGGTCACATGATTATGTAGCACACAGTCATTGCAGGTGTTCTAAAGGCCAATTTATGCTTCTGCGCTGAACCCACGTCATTACAGTGTAGCTTGATGTGCGACTCTTTTTAAAGATCATTAAGATATGCATCATATCACAATGTATTTGGATTTTAATTGGGAGCAGCTGCTGTTTTTATATGCTGTTTCATGATGTTTGGGATGTGAGTGAGTCAACATTTGTGGTATTTTACTCGAGACTTTTCCAATCTGTTGATCTCATTGCTTTTGTTGATTTATGAAATGCATCATTCAGAAATGAAGGCATTTTCTCTTTGCATATACAGTAGCATGTATGGTTACATGCAAATGATGCAGACACAACAAATCTGAACTTTAAATGCCAACAACCGCGTCGGCCACCACGTCGAGGCTATGCCGTTGTTTCAACGCAGAGGTATAAATTGGCCTTTAGCGGGAAATCGTTCAGTCACACATCAAGAAATTAGCCAAAGGCCCAACACGGAAACTTGAAACTCCTGTGAAAAAACTTGACCTGTAAAGTAATTTGCTTTTATTCATTGTTACAGTGTTCGATGATAAATTTTATATATGCCTTGTGTTTTTTATACAGGATATATTTCTATTATGCTTGATGCATGTAGTCATAGACATGTTTGCGCTGTAATGATTGCAAGCTGGTGCATTCCTCCCCAAAAATAAAATACAAGTTTGCATATAAAGTGTACTAAAGTGGCTTGTGATTGTATGCTGATAGTAACGAACTATGTTTTATGAAGAAAATGTGGGTGGTGTTTGCTTGCCCATGCAACACTTTCCACTATTTTGCATATATCTATGATATTCTTGTGCCTGGATTTGTTCAAATTCCTAACTTCAAGTATTAGCGATAAGTGGAGCTTGCCTTAACGAGCACTTCTAATGAACTAGTTGGTCTAGTTTTAAACTGTACTCTAAAATTTGTAGTGCAAAACCTTTGAAAATGCATCATTTCTACTCCGAAGTGGCATATTAATTATTATAATAGCTTTAGAAAAATGTAACGCTTTTCTTTCGATTTTCCCATTTGTCTGTTTTCTCAGTCCAAAGAAGAGTGGCCTTTCCCAGAGGTCATCACGAAAGGAAAGGGAGAAGGAGAAAAACAGGGAAAAAGAAGTTAGGACACGCCTTCTCAGCGAGTTGCCCCTCCCTCCATTGCTTTCCGGGGGAGACCCCTCCCCTCCTCAGTCGCCTTTCCAAGAGCCCCCGCCCTTTCTGCAATCAACCTACAAGAAGAGACCAAAGTGAGTATTACTGTACTCAGCATTCAGGTTGATTCGCAAGACTTTGGCAAGACTATTTTGGTTTATGTGATATGGTACAAATTGTAATGTTAACGTGTGGTCAAGACAAGTTTCCTCCAAAATATTTTAACCGCAAGTTAACTCTTTGCTATATGCAGTATCCACTACTGTATATGTTCAAATGTAAGTCTTCATTTGTTAACATTAGTTGCATATTATAACGGTGCAAAGAGCGTTATATTGATTTGTCACTCTATTCCTATGTAATTGTACCATTGCAATGAAAAGTTGATTTTTTGGTTGTGTGGTGCGGGAGGGTTGGGTGAGAGAAAGTAAAATGAAAATGCAACAAGTATGCTCACAAACAGTCCACAATTGCACCGTTCTCAAGAGTCCATGTCAAATGTGTGCAGGATTTGCTGTCCGAGATACGGAGAGAAGAAACAGACTCAAAGTGATTGGGGGAAGCGTTGTGTGGATAAGTTTGACATCATCGGCATTATTGGAGAAGGAACCTACGGTCAGGTGTACAAAGCCAAGGACAAAGACACAGGTGTGCTACCCTTATGTCTTGTTTAAAGAGGGTGGGCGCTAAAGGCTGATTTATACTTCTGCGTCGAGCCTACGGCAAGAAATGTAAGAAATGTAATTTTGGGATTCAAAAGTATTTATTCAATTATTGTAGCATCAAAAGTCCAAAGTATGTAAACCTGTTGAAATGTATGTTACAATATTATACATGTTGCCTGCATTGCAAATAAACAAGGAAAGGATTGTATGATTGATCTTTAGTCACTTAAATAATCATACATAAATATTTTGGCGTACTTTTGACGTGCCGTGCTGAAAAAGAAATCGTCTAATTAATTCAAAACTACTGGCCTGTCTTTTTAAATGCTTTAAAATGTATATTGGTAATATAACCAAATCTTACCAGGTGTTTTTTTTAATTAGAAGTATTCAGGTTGCATAACTGTTAGGAATAAACTTGGATCTCGTTGTAGTCTAGAATACAACACTTCTGCCGTCAAGAATTCCTCGGTCCCTTTCAGTGCATGCCCAGTTGAATGCAGTCGGGAGTCTCTGAAGACTTCGCGAAGGGAGGAGAAAGAACAACACACAGAGTGCTTCTACTCAATGTATTATAGCAAGCATAATATTTATACCTTTCATAGAACAAAGAACAACCAACAGAAGAGTGACAGCAAGGCTCGCATGGTCAAGGACAATACGGCAGCCCTAGATATTTATTACGTCTTTAACTGAGATATTTAGCTCACGAAAGGAGTATTTGCTCGTTGGAGCACCGAACATCCAAAAGAGGATAAGACAAGAGAAACTAACAGCATCTACGGAAGGTCGTGGACTCTTCGAGCGTGTGGTGTCTTTCTGTGGTTAGCTAAACTCACATACGGAGTTTATGAAACATGATTATTTACTGTACACAGACTAGGGCTGGAACTAACGATTATTTTTATAATCGACCGATCTAACGATTATTAGAGTGATGATTCGACTATTCGGGAGGTTATTGCAACGAATAGTGATCAGCTCTTAACTGACTATTCGGCTTGTGCCTGACTTAAATATTTGTATTAAACGTGCTTACTAACAATAAAGAGGACAAAATCAACTTTTAAAAATACCTCTAAATGACATTCACTGGATTAAAGTGGGAAAACTACTTTTTTTATTATTGATTAATTAATTAAAAATGCCATAATTAAAGCGTTTTTGTCTTGTTTTCCATTTAACATTGTCTAAAAATCCTTAAAACAAGATACATTTACTTGAGAAGCAACATATATGATATTTATACTTCTCAGGTAATACAGATATTATATGTTGCTTATCGGGTAAATGTATCTTGTTTTAAGGATTTTTCGATATTTAAACAATTATATATTACAATTAATTAAATATTATATTAAAATTGTCAGGTAACAATTCTTTCTGCAGTATAGCTGCTAAGTAAATGTACTTAAGGAGTTTTAGATATTTATATTAGAAAACAAACCAAAAAAGACAAATCAAAAACATATTTTTAGCATTGTATAACGGGCTAAGACTTGCACCCTCTCACCTGTTTGTTCACTTGATTTCAATCCACCTCAAAAAACAAACTCCTCTTTATAGACGATCCTTCTGCATATCGTCGATTTTCTTCACCATAATATACACACTGTGACACTCGTATTATAATTCACTGTCACGAGCGATCACTATAAACAAAATGTAGCTGCAGCGAGCGTGCACCAGTGAGCGTCTCCGCACGGGACAGCGTATCAGCCGGTGGAAGTTTGAATCTCTCTCACACTGTTTTTCACGTGACTCATATGAACGGCTCTGACCGCACAAACAAATGCCATTTCGGAGTTTGTGCGTATTTATACAGCCCGCTTCCTTATTATTTGAACTTTAATAAATAATGCGTTAAATACGGTATATAACGGCGCCGTGTTTCCTTTTTAGACGCTCTGACAGGCAAGTTTTGCTCAAGCGGAACACCAGGTACGGCTCCGCTTTATTTCACGACGACACTGCGTCTGTATTTACTTATTTTGCATTTTTGTATCATAATACTCTACGATCACCTTAATCTGTTTGGAAAGTTTGGAGTGCATCTGGACTGCGGTTCTTTCTTCCTCTCCTCAATCAAGTGCGAGCTGCAGTGCTTCTCTTCCGCTTCGTCATTAGCGTTTCAAAAGATCTCGTGTTGTGTTAAATGAAATCAGACGACTATTCGACAATGAACATTTTTGTCAACCATTTTTTTTGTCGAAAATGTCGACTAATCGTTTCGGCCCTAACACATACGGCAAGATCATTGTGATGATCGGAACGTTTGCGAGTAGGATACAAAACTTCACTCGCATATCAAGTAAAGGCCCAGAGAAAAAAGCTTTGAGATTTTAAGCTGTGAACTGAATTGTTTTGTTGCATTTTGCTTGTAACACAAACAGAATTTAAAAAAGAAAAACAGCAGATGCTCCTGATTGAGACAATTGCTTTAATGGTCACGAGTCCAAATACAATGTGATATGATGCATAGATATTAAAGGAATCTTGGATAAAATGTGACACTGCCACAGATATCCTTGTTATCATCCTGGGGGGGGGGGGGGTCTCTGGTTAAAGTGGACCAATCACAGCTGTTGTGGTCTGCTTTGATGCAACGCACAGTTACATTTTTGAAGAGGTGCCCGTCAGGTTATGCTGTTGTCTATGTAGGTGTAGGTGTGACGCAGAAGTATAAATCTGCCTAAGATGCAGACATGTTTGTGATTTTGAAAGTGCAGTCTGGTTCCCCCTCTTTGTTGAATGTAGTGCCCTTTTTTATTTTTTACAGTTTTAGCACAATAATAGAAAAACATGTTTTTGTCCTTGTCTGAATGTAGCTTGCAGGCAGCCGTTATGTATGCCAGTATCAAACCCTGGCAAATATATCCACCCCTCATAGTAATTACCACACCACTATCGAAGTATTAAAGCTGTGCAGAGTGTTTACTCTTGTGCTTAATGCAACAGTTTCAATATGGGAATCAATACATTTTTAGCATGCACTATGGCACAGTTTCTGTTATGCAGTGTTGACTGATGTAAAGAGTTTTGGTTTCTAAAGGTGAGCTAGTGGCGTTGAAGAAGGTGCGACTGGACAATGAAAAGGAGGGTTTCCCCATCACTGCCATCAGAGAGATCAAGATCCTGAGGCAGCTCAACCATCGCAGTGTTGTCAACATGAAAGAAATTGTCACAGATAAACAAGATGCCCTTGACTTCAAAAAGGACAGAGGTCTGTTTGAATGCACATGAAAGTACATTATTTTATTCATTTATTTTCAGACACACACACAGTGAAGTGTTTCATATTATAAAATTGATAGTTCCGGTCCTGGATGCTGATTGGTCAGTAGTCATGCTGTATTCACGACCTCTTCACCAAGCTTCTATAAGGCTGTTCAGTTTGTAGTCCACAAACCCGGAAAATAATTTGCCATGGGTTTCCTCTGGATTTTCCAACGGGGTTTTGGATTTGAGGAAATATTACTTGACGAAACAGACATTTAGTTTAGTTTTATTATTTGGTATAGGGCTGGGCGATATGGCTTAAGAAATTATATTTTGATATTATTCTGAAAATGTACTATATTCAATATATATCTCGATAATTATGTGTTTGCTCTGATATAGCATAAGTTTGAGTTTTTTTAAATCAGAGGAACAATCAAGGCATTTCCATCCGCAGAACTGCCACTCACTGGATGTTTTTAGTTTTTGGCACCATTCGGAGTAAATAATAGAGACCGTTGTGTGTGAAAATCATATCGCCATATTTGAAATAAGTCTACTGATGCACTCTATGAAACTTAATGGCCAAACAATAGGCTCATTAAAATCATCACAATATTCATGGTATTGTTAAACTTTATAATGTCGCGATTATATTGTCATATTAAATGTAATGCCCAGCCCTAATCTGTTTGATAAAAGCAAGAAGGCAATCATGGCAGTACCATATTGTGCATATATTCATGGCTGAAGAGGTTTTAGTCTTCCGTCTTTCCATTTCTTATAATATTTAACATTTTGTAGTTAAATAATAAATCAAGTTAAAGGGATAGTTCACCCAAAAATGGAAATTCAATCATCCTTTACTCACCCTCATACCATCCCAGATGTGTATGACTTTCATCTGCTGAACACAAAGATTTTTAGGTGAATATCTCAGCACTGTAGGTCCATATAGTGCAAGTGAATGTGATTAGAGCTTTGTTGATCCAATAATCACAAAGGAAACAGAAGTAATCCATAAGACTCCAATGTTTAAATCTATATCTTCAGAAGCGATATAATAGGTGTGGATGAGACAGAATACTTAAGTCCTTTTGTTACTCTAAATCTCCTTTAATTTTCAGATGTGAAAATGAAACTAATCAGGCACCACATGTGACTTTCAGATGTAAAAGTGAAAGTGGAGATTGAGTAAAAAAAATAAATGTAAATTTGTATCTGTTTCTCACCGACACCTATTCTATCGTTTCTGCCGATATAGAGTGAACCACTAGAGTCTTAAGTATTACTTTCATGTTTCCTTTATATGATTTTTGGAGCTATAAATGGTCTGATCTCCATTTACTTGCACTGTATGGACCTACAGAGCTGAGATATTCTACTAAAAACCTTTGTTTTTGTTCTGCTGAAGAAAGTAAGTCATACACATCTGGGATGACATGAGGGTGAGTAAATGATGAGAATTTCCATTTTTGAGTGAGGTATCCTTTTAAACCTAATATATTTTTGAGCTTGCACTGTTTTTATCAGGCATATGCATTCATTTGAAACATCAGTGTCTCACCAGGCTTCCCTAAAATGTCAATGTCATTTTTGTTTGTGCATAAAACAACACTCGATGTTTCAAAGCCATTAACCTGTCCATTGGCAGTGTACGTTTAGCTGATTTATTACACCGCTTGGTTTATAACGATGGAAATGTAATTCATGGAAACTACTGAGCATGTATGTTTGTGTATTTGTGGGTTTAGGTGCATTTTACCTGGTATTTGAGTACATGGATCATGACCTGATGGGGCTGCTGGAATCTGGACTGGTATCTTTCTCCCATGAGCATGTGCAGAGCTTCATGAGGCAGCTCATGGAAGGATTAGATTATTGCCACAAGAAGAACTTCCTACACAGAGACATCAAGTGCTCTAATATCCTGCTAAACAACAGGTACAAACCTGTGCTCTTGAACAGTAGTTGGTTGTGTTTTTAAAAAAAAATTTATGGTCTTTATGCCAATATCTAAAGAGTAAGGGAGGCTGGTAGCAGACATAAACATAATACTATTTGCTGAAATATTTACGCACTATATTTACTGAAAATTATATATAAAAAAAAATTGGCATGGTTGTTGGTAGATTTGGAGCTGACATTTGGAGGAACTACCAGATCAGGTGATAAACACTGCCTGCTAGGCCGATAATCTCAATTTGGCCAAAAACCAGTATGGGCTGTGGTTCACAGAAGCACTGAACGCTTAAGTTGATTGTTGAGACCATTGGTGCCAATGGTTTCTACAATCTACTTGGGCTTATGATTGGCCCTGGTTGGTATCAGCCTCTTAAACTCCAGATGATGAGGAATTCTCAAAATCTCTTTATTTATTAATGCCGTATAGTTGTGGTGTTTTTGGTCATTTATGGGGTCAATTATGTATTAATGATGATAATACTTGTCTTACCTAACATCTCATGCTATGTAACGACTTGCTAAACAGTGTTTGGGATCTTTTTCAACTGAAGTTGGAAATCATTTATTTTTCATTGCAAAAACACATCAGCAATAAATCATTCATATGATATACTGCTTTTTTAAAGATGGTGTGTGTGATTTCAGACATTTCTTCAAGGACTGGGTAAAAATAGTGATTTTTCCAGTGCATCGCAATCTTTGTTTGTATGATCTCTATATTGATTCTTAAATCTCAAGATTTATATTTTACTCTGGCTGAAAATGGTAGTCTTAAAGAGACAGTACTGATTTAGCTTGTGCTCTTCATATATATATATATATATAAAATATAATAAATGCAATTTCAAGACATTTATTGATGGAATACACAATGTGAACATTTTTCAAATTTATGAAAATTAAATGTGAAAGGAAAACGTTCGAATTATACCTAAAAGGGTTAAAAGGTCCCTTTATAATTAACATCATTAGCTGAGAGAGAATTTTTCACACGTAAGCAAAATGGACATTGGAAATAAACCAATTTGAATTAATATCCATTGGAAAGTCATCGGAAGTGAATCCAAATGTGAGAGCTTGTAAATCAAATCGAATCAGGAAATCTGAATCAATACCCAGCCTTAATTTCTACCACCACAATTGTTTTTTTTGAAACTTTTTTTTTTTTTAATTTGTGGCCTGCATTTTTTTAATCACCCCTCTCACATTAATTTTTTTTTTCTCCAGCGGTCAGATCAAGCTAGCAGATTTTGGTTTGGCTCGTCTCTATAACTCAGAGGAAAGGTAAGTGTTACTGTTAAGGAATTCAATTATAGGTCTTCAGGCCAGATTTCTGTGACTTGATCGTAAGCATTAATTCAAACTAGAGTAAACAGAGATTAGGCTTACAATTCATCTGAACTTGTCACTGACTTAACAATAATTGTATTATTTTTATGACCGGTCTTTCCCAGCCGGCCATACACTAATAAGGTGATCACACTGTGGTACCGCCCACCTGAGCTGCTACTGGGGGAGGAGAGATACTCACCTGCTATTGATGTCTGGAGCTGTGGGTAAGAGACTTTGTCTGTTTCTTCATCTCCTCTCACTCCACTTACTACACCTGCTGTTCATGTTATAATGTTGTTTTGTAAAGGTGCATTTTGGGAGAGCTCTTCACTAAGAAGCCAATTTTCCAAGCCAACCAAGAACTACTACAGCTTGAGCTGATCAGTCGTTTGTGTGGCAGTCCATGTCCTGCTGCTTGGCCAGATGTGATTAAGCTGCCATACTTTAATACTATGCGACCCAAGAAACAGTACAGACGACGCTTAAGAGAGGAATTCGCCTTGTAAGTTTCAGAATACTTTGATTTTCCATTGACAGTGAATTAAAAATGTTTAATTATTAATTCATTACATCTGAAATCATCTGAAAGATTCTGCGACTTGTTTATTTTCATAATTTGTACGTAATTGATGTTGGCCGGCCAAACACTGCTCACAAAATCAGATGAAAACATCGGTCATCAACCACCCCTGGAGTCACGAGTTTGAATCCAGGGTGTGCTGAGTGACTCCAGCCAGGTCTCCTAAGCAAACAAATTGGCCCGGTTGCTAGGGAGGGTAGAGGTCACGTGGGGTAACCTCCTTGTGGTCATAATGTGGTTCTCGCTCTCGGTGGGGTGCGTGGTGAGTTGTGTGTGTGTGTGTGTGTGTGTGTGGATGCCGTGGAGAATAGTGTGAATCTTCCACGCTATGTCTCTGCGGTAACTCGCTCAACAAGGCACGTGTTAAGATGCTTGGATGGAGAGTCAATATGCCACCACGAGGACTTAAATCGCACTGGGAATTGGGCATACCAAATTGGGGAGAAAATTGAGAAAAAAGTCATAGAGACGGAGGCATCTGGCAGTGTTACTTGTACAGAGATGTGATTTGTCTATTGTTGTTGTTTTTTTTTTATCAGTAACACAATTTTGACCAGGTGTGACATATTCAGATGTGATTTTATTTCTTGAAAAAAATGTATCTTTTATTCTTTATAATGAAAATTACTTTACTGCAGTTTGCCCACTTCTGCTCTTGACCTGCTGGACCACATGTTGACGTTAGACCCGTCGAGACGCTGCACAGCTGAGCAGGCCCTGGCGAGTCAGTTTTTGAGTGACGTGGAACCCAGCAAGATGCAGCCACCAGAGTCAGTGCAGCACACAAACAAATATTTATTTATTTACTGGTCAAAGCCAAATCACCAAATTTATTTTCAATGATGGTTAAATTATATTGTTAACAAAATAATAATACTGTATTTATACAGTGTAAAAACATATAGTGTGTATGTGTGTTTTTGTGTGTGTACACTGGCATTTAAAAGTTTGGAATAATGTACAGATTTTTCTGTTTTGGAAGGAAATTGGTACTTTAATTCACCAAAGTGGCATTCAACTGATCGCAAAGTATAGTCAGGACATTACTGATGTAAAACAGAGCACCATCTCTATTTGAAAAGATATTTTTGATCAAATCTAGACAGGCCCCATTTCCAGCAGCCATCACTCCAACACCTTATCCTTGAGTAATCATGCTAAATTGCTAATTGGAAGACCAGATGTGCAACTAAACAAGAGGATAAGTACATCAGAGTCTCTAGTTTGAGAAATTGATGCCTCACATGTCCTCCGCTGACGGCTTTATTGAATTCTACCCGCTCAACACCAGTTTCATGTACAACAGTAAAGAGAAGACTCAGGAGGACTTATGGGAAGAACTGCAAATAAAAAGCCACTTTTGATATTGGAAAATCAAAAAGAAAAGGTTCGAGTGGGCAAAGAAACATTGACATTGGTCAACAGATAAAAGGAAAAGAGTGTTATGGATCTTAACCCCATTGAGCTTTTGTGGAGTCAGCTCGACTGTGAGATGTGTGAGAAGAGCCCGACAAGACACCACTATGGCAAGTGCTACAGGAAGTGTGGGGTGAAATGCCACCTGAGTATCTGAACAAACTGACAGCTAGAATACCAAGAATCTGCAAAGCTGTCATTGCTGCACATGGAGGATTTTTTTTTTTTTTATGAGAACTCTTTGAAATGGCTTTTGTTCAAATTGTAATTGATAATATTAGAATTCAGATGTGTACAACTGAACATTGAGTTGAAAGATTCTTTATATACAATTTGTTTTGACTGCTCACTATTCCATCATGCAATCTAATTATATGATTTCTCTCTGTAGTTTGCCTCATTGGCAGGACTGTCATGAGCTCTGGAGTAAGAAGCGTCGGCGACAGAGGCAAAGCGGCGTGTCTGAGGATCTTCCCGTTGCCAAAGTTCCCCGAAAGGAACCAGGAGGAGAGAACAGCCGCCCGCCCCCAAATCCACCACCACCACCACCACCCCCCTCATCTGCCCATCCGGCACCGAAAAACATCACAGTCAGTGAGCTTGAAGGTGGGGCATGAATAACTGGTCTAAACCAGATGTGCTCATAAAAATTAGTCTGGTGAGGTAGAGCAGGGCTGGAACTAAACTATATCGGTAGGTAGATATTCAGGAGCAGGATGAAGCACCCCTGCTCTTACTTTTCTATAGGCATGTTGATATGTCAGCATATTAAATGCTTATTAACAGTTCATATATTAAACCTGTAGATTGTAACTACCAGCCCCATACATACTGCTGTCAGGAAGTCTTCTGTGATGTCTCCCTAAAATTCAGATGTTAAAGATCGGGCTTTTGAACTGCTAGACCACACCAATTTGAAAATATCGACAACAGTCCCTCACATTCGCATATGCACTCAATTGCTGCAAGGGAATCCTGGAGTATGTCCAAAGAGGGTAACCCCAGTATCCCAGCACAATATCACCCAAGGCACTGATGGGAAGTTAAGGAAACAAACACAGCAGCAACCGTGGGACTGTTGGAAATAAAGAGAAGCAATGGAGAACAAAATATAGTGAAAATATAATAAATTAGAAACGCTGCATTTTTTGTCTTAACCCGCTTTCTGCTGTACATGTAAATTAACTCGATAACAATCTTTGTGGCATTCTCAAAAAACACTACTGAAATGTGTCATAGAAACTGTTAAATCAGACTGAAGCTATCAGGGAACTTTTTAAAACTGTACTTGAGCTGCTAATTTCCAAAAAAAAAAAAGGATAATTCACCCAAAACTGAAAATTCTCTCATCATTTACTCACCCCCATGCCATCCCAGAGGTGTATGACTTTCTTCAGCAGAACACAAAAGGTTTTTAGATGAATATCTCAGTTCTGTTAGTCCTTACAATGCAAGTGAATGGTGACCAGACCATTTATAGCTCCAAAAATCACACAAACATGAAAGTAATCCATAAGACACCAATGTTTAAATCCATATCTTCAGAAACGATATAATAGGTGTGGGTGAGAAACAGAATATTTAAGTAATTTTTTTACTCAAAATTTCCACTTTCACTTTCAGATGTGAAAGTGAAACAAAACAGGCACCACATGTGACTTTCAGAAGTGAAAGTGGAGATTTAGAGTAAAAATGACTTAAATGTTCTGTTTCTCACCCACATCAATTATGTTGCTTCTGAAGATATAGATTTAACCATTGGATTCTTATGGATTACTTTCATGTTTCCTTTGTGATTTTTGGAGCTACAAAAGTATGATCACCATTCACTTACATTATATGGACCAACAGAGCTGAGATATTCTTCTAAAAATCTTAATTTGTGTTCTGAAGAAGAAAAAGGTGAGTAAATGCTAAGATCATTTACATTTTATGATTAAGATTCAACTTTATTGTCATTGTGCAGTGTACAGGTACAGAGCCTATGAAATGGAGTTGTTTTCGCATATCCCAACTAAGCTGGGGTCAGAGCGCAGGGTCAGCCATGAAGCAGCACCCCAGAAGCAGATAGGGTCAAGGGCCCAACTGTGGTATCTTGGCGGTGCGGGGGCTTGAACCCCTGATATTTCGGTCAGTAACCCAGAGCCTTAACCTCTGAGCCACTGAACTATTCAGAAAGATATGCATACGAGTCGCAATCCCATTTGGAATTTTAAACACTGTTAGCTATTATGTATTTGTGTGTTTGCCTACGGTCATTGCATACAAGTCAAGTGGTTTCACCTGTCGTGATCTTTTGTGTGTGTTGTTGTGATTGTTAACTTTGTGTCTGTGTGCTGCATATTACATGCACAGGTCTGGGAGCCGCTGCGGAGCAGTTGAACCAGACCGAGATGGCGGTGTTACTAAACCTCCTTCAGGGCCGAACAGACAATCTAAGCATCTCACAGATGGCCGAGCATCTCCGCAGCTCCTCTTCTGAAGCCTCCACATCGCTGCTCTCCGGAACGCCCGCCGCCCCCTCCACCCCTGAACCAGAACATACACAGCCTCTAGAAATGCTTAGTCAGCTCTCCACCTTAATGCAGTCCTCTAGCAACCCACAGCCTTCAGAAGTTCCCCAGGAAGACCAGACCGGCCTGCTGGCGCTCCTGTTGCAGCAGCTGATAAAGGCCCCGACGCAGGGGGTGGAGCGAGCGGACGAAAGCAACGGAGTCCGGTCAGAAGAGGGCTTGGCACGAGGGGGCTCGGCTTCTGTCATAGGCGGCGATCGCGAGGGCAAGTGTTGAAGTCTGAGTAGTTGAATACTGTGATTGGTTGCAGCTAAAAAGATGTGGTTCCTTACTGGTCTGCTGGTAATGTGCGACTCACTGACATAAAGGCAATTATATGTTTTTCTTGCAGAGATGTGTGTCTCTTATTTTGTTGTTGTTTTCCTGAAGTCTTATAAAGGGGAAACGTTTAATTAGTTGAAAGACTGCAGGCTAACAAAAAAAGAAATAAATTGTCATGTTTATTTGAATTATTTCTGCTTTCGTGACGTCATCTTTCACAGAATTTTACAGCCCTGAAGCATTTACTTTTATTTTCATCCGGAAATAATCCCAGTCCGCTGTCTTCATCTCATTCATACGCTGCGTTAATGTCCAGCAGAGTTTGTGTGCAAACAAAATGCACACTATGACGATATGGCATAGTGTGCACCTCAACAAGGGCGGCAAGATGGTTATAGTGATCACGCTAACTTCTGTTAGTCCTTTGAACCCAGATTTAACAGTACTGAAATAAAAAGCTTCTTTTTTATTTTCACATCTCCACTTTTGTCTGTTATAGTACAGGTGAGACAACATCTGGATGACGGGTTTGCTAGACAGTTGGGGTGAATCTCATGAAACCTGTTAAAAACAGGTTTAGGTATTATTTCATCCCCTAAATCAAAAAAGATATAAGTATTTATCTTTTGCGCAAAGAAAATGTTTCCTAAAATAATTTTAGGACCACCTATTATTTTTTTTTTTTTTTTTTTTTTTTTTTTTGCATTGCGATGTTCTCATTATTGCAATGAAAACAAATATTTTCGATTATTTAAATTGTGAAATATTTATGCTTTATTGTAGTATTTGATGCCTTGATTCTGATTTGAATGTATAAAAATTTATTTAATTTTTCTGTAACATTGTAAAAGATGCTATATTATATTGAGGATAAACAAAATGTGACAAAAACAGAAAACGCATGCGTAGTAAAACATCTATTACAGTAAAATAAATATACTTTGCCATGAAAATTATGTAACAATGCACAAAATCTTAATGTTTCTGAAAATAGGATTTATTTTCTATATGTAAATCATAATTCCTTGTTTCTCTTTCATTTGAATTTGGGGGGTGGAATATGGCCAGAAATATTCCAGACCGATTTTGTGAGATTTACCCCTTCATCTGTGCACGATATATCGTTTCTCTTCAAATTATACATCCAACAACTTTGTCCTATGAAATGGAAACCATCAGCTCATGTTAAGATTCACTCATTCACACTGTGTTTCTTCAGTCTTAGTCTCTCATTGTTCTTCACTAAACAGAGTCTTTGGGTTTTAATCTGTGAATGCACACTGTAATAAAGGCCTTATATGTGAGATGAGTGTCAAATAAATTATAGCTAATCTGTAGACTCTATGCACATCTTAAAAAAATGTTGTCCTTTCCTGTTTTCTTTGAGAAAGGTTGAACAAGTTTATTTTTAAATTAATGTGAAATGTCATGTTTTTGTTTTATTGTTCTCGGAGGCAAATTGTTGCCTTGTTAAAAGCCGCCAAAATTCGGAAATTGTGTACACTCGCATGAGAAACCGGAACATATCTATAAACTATCATGTTGAATATGATTATTGGTCAGGTTCGGACAGACACTTCGGATTGAATAAACCAAACACTTATATTTCAAAGCTTTTTTTCTACTTAAGAGTTTTAAAATTTAATGTACCTCACCTAGGCCAAGACTACAGAAAATTGTTCCTACTCTTAACCCATAGTATCTGTTTTAGCTGCTGTATTTATCACTAGAATCTAATTCAGTGTGTCTTTTAATATACAAAACATTTTCTTAGGATTGCAAGTAAGTGCTTAGCATTTATTTCCTTATTGTTAGCAGAAAACTTTACAATAAGGTTGCATTAGTTAATGCATTCGGTATAATGACACAATTAACTGAATATTTTTTACAGTTTAATATTTGTTCATGTTAGTTAATAAAACACAATTGGTCATTGTTCGTTCATGTCAACAAATGGCACCTCATTTTAAAGTTTTTTTCAAATAATTTTGTTGGACTTAGCTGAACACCAATCGGATCGTTTTTCAAAATTATATTCAGTTGAAGTCAGAAGTGTACATGCACCTTAGCCAAATACATTTAAACTCATTTTTTCACAATTCCTGACATTTAGTTGTAGAAAACATTCCCTGTCTTAGGTCAGTTTGGATCACAGCTTTATTTTAAGAATGTGAAATGGCCAAATAATAGTAGACAGAACGATTTCTTTCAGCTTTCGTTCTTGCATCACATTCCCAGTGGGTCAGAAGTTTACATACGCTGTTAGTATTTGGTATCGTTGCCTTTATAATGTTTAACTTGTGTCAAATGTTTTGGGGAGCCCCCCACAAGCTTCTCTCAATAAGTTGCTGGAATTCTGGTCCATTCCTCCAGACAGGACTGGGGTAAAAGAGTCAGGTTTGTCTCCTTGCTCGCACACGCTTCATCAGTTCTGCCCACAAATGTTCTAAAGGATTAATGTCAGGGCTTTGTGATGGCCGCTCCAATACTTTGGCTTTGTTGTCTTTAAGCCATTTTCCACAACTTTGGAGGTTTGCTTGGGGTCCTTATCCATTTGGAAGACCCATTTGCGACCGAGCTTTAACTTCCTGGCTGATGTCTTGAGATGTTGCTTCAATATATCCACATCAATTTCCTTGCTCATGATGTCTATTTTGTGAAGTTCATCAGTCCCTCCAGCAGCAAAGCACCCCCACAACATGATGCTGCCACCCCCATGCTTCATGGTTGGGATGGTGTTCTTCGGCTTGCAAGCCTCACCCTTTTTCCTTCAAACATAACGATGGTCATTATGGCCCAACAGTTACATTTTTTTTGTTTTGTTTCATTAGACCAGAGAAAATTTCTCCAAAATGTGAGGTCTTTGTCCCCATGTGCACATGCAAACTGTAGTCTGTCTTTTTTTATGCCGGTTTTTGAGCAGTGGCTTCTTTCTTGCTGAGCAGCCTTTCAGGTTATGTTGATATAGGACTCGTTTTACTGTGGATATAGATACTTGTCTCCCTGTTTCCTCCAGCATCTTCACAAGGTCCTTTGCTGTTGTTCTGGGATTGATTTGCACTTTTTGCACCAAACTACATTAATCTCCAGGAGACAGACTGGATCTCCTTCCTGAGCGTTATGATGGCACTGTGGTCCCATGGTGTTTATACTTGCGTAATATTGCTTGTAAAGATGAACGGATTACCTCCCAAGGATGAACCAGACTTCTGGAGGTCCACAAATTTGTTTCTTTTTGAGGTGTTGGCTGATTTCTTTTGATTTTCTCATGATGTCAAGCAAAGAGGCTCTGAGTTTGAAGGTAGGCCTTAAAATAAGTCCACAGGTACACCTCCAATTCAGTACACCACCTATCAGAAGCCAATTGGCTATTTGTCTAAAGGTTTTACATTTTCTGGAATTTTCCAAGCTGTTTAACATTTGACTTGGTGTATGTAAACTTCTGACCCACAGGAATTGTGATATAGTCAATTAAAAGTGAAACAATCTGTCTGTAAACAATTGTTGGAAGCATTTCTTGTGTCATGCACAAAGTAGAACTATTTAGCCAAAACTATAGTTTGCTAATATAAAATCTGTGGAGTGATTTAAAGTTTTAATGACTTCAACCTAAATGTATGTAAACTTCTGACTTCAACTGTAATACAGTATACTGCGGTTATATTTGATGTTTTCGGGAGATGGGATAAAGGTTCACCTGCTGGTGGTGCCACTTATAAAAATGTATTTTAAGGGATCTCAGAAATTAAAAGATGCACAGCTTTGATTTATATAATAATATCTGAATTTTAGAAATGCATTATACATATCCAACGATTCCATCAAACTCCCAAAGAAAAACTAAAGAAATATATAATCTGATACTTTCAAAAATGTACCTAATTTCCAATATGAATCTGAGTTAACACATTCTTACATTTAGAATAAAAGTAATCCAACATTTGTCTGGAAATAATGACCGCATCCAATCCCAGAAATCAACATCACTCGTCAACAATTGCATAGAAATTTAACATATGCATTCCTTCAAAGATGCTTAGGAATGAGGAGAACAAGCATTTTATCAAGCCATTGATATGAGCTGTACTGCAATTCCGAGTTTTACAAGTAAAACATATAGTACAGAAGCGGAGCAAAACTGAGAATAGGGAAAAATATATTTGTAGATGAGTTTTAGCTCTCTCTAACTGGTGAATTTCCTACAATCTGGATTGTTTCGAATTGCTGAATTGAAAGTCCATCCTTTGCGTGTCTGTTGACTTACATTTGACCTTTTTCAGCGACTTGGAAGTGGTCCTGCTTTAGCATTTGATAATTTTCTTACTGCATGTCTTCATTCAGCTAGTGGTCAATGAAAGACGCCTTTTTATCCCTAAAACATCAGAATTAATTTCTTCAGTAATGACAAGTCCATCAGATCTTGCTGAGTGATGTCAAATTAATACCATTTTAATATTGGAGTACAGTAGCCCTATGATGTTTAAAACATTCATAGATAAACTTGATACATCACTCTCTCTGCATTCAAATCAGTAAATGCAATACAACTAAAGCTTCTGATGCGTCACATTTTCTCATATTTTACATACCATACGTCATATGTGTGTCAAACATGCAACATGAATACAGTACATTGTCAAAGGGATAGTTACCTCATAAATTAACATTTTGTCATGTACTTGCCCCTACATTGTTCCAACCCTGTATGACTCTCTTTCAGCTGCTCAAAAGGAAATATTCAGCAGAAGTTACTAGTCTTGAGTCACCATTCACTTTCACTGTATGGCAAGAGTTCTATTGAAAGTGAATGGTGACTGAAGCTAACGTTTACTTAAAATCTCCTTTTGTGTTCCATGGAAGAAAGGCATGAACAACATATGGAAGAGTAAATTGACAGAATTGTTAATTAGGTACCCTTAGTATGTTAGTCTGGAAAAACCGTGGTCATTTTTTGCAACCCAAAAGTCACTTTCTGTGCTTGAGAATTAACGTGAATTCATTATATACATTTGTGCATTTGGCAGATGCTTTAATCTAAAGCGGCTTACTGTGCATTCAAGGTATACGTTTCCCTCGGATTTGAACCCATGAACTTTGCTGTACCAGTTGAGTTATAATTCGAACACCATTATGATTACAAGAGTATTTTGTGTATGACACACTTTTCTTTTTTTTCTGGCAGATGCCGAATTGGCAAAGCCTGAGGCTTTAGCTCACGACGTGACTTCAGATGTAGCAGCCACCCTGCTACAGCTCATCTCCCAGCAGGCCTCTGAGAGCAGACATCCTCCCGCCGAACTGGGATGCTCCTTACCCTCGAGCACGACCCCTCTGCCGGCTTCCTCTTACGCCACCTCGCCTGCTACAGTCCTGGCAAACGCTGGTGCTGAAACTCAGTTTACCCAGGATCAAGACTTGCGGTACACCACATAAAGTTGTGCACCCTTTGTCTAAAATGTATTATGAACTTTATTTGTTGTTTATTTTTGTAATCAGTGTGCTTTAACTACACATCACCTGCGTTTACTACTTATTAATATATTTCTTCCTTTAAAGGAACAAGTGAATGTTAAAGGGGTAGTTCACTCAAAAATGTAAATTCTGTCATTTTCTCACCCTCATGAAGTTAGCCAGTGTGATAGTCACTTCACTGTCTTTGTATGGAGAAAAACATGCAATCAGAAGGTTTGAAACAACATGAGGGTGGGTAAATGATGACAGAATTTTCATTAATGTGTGAACTGCCCCTTTAAAGGATAAACTCTTGAATGCTAAATGGATGATGTTCATCCCTCCCAACGATGTACAGCGTTATTTGGAGGCCGTCTTTTCCTGCATTTCAACTGTAAAACTTGCAGCAACACACTTTGAACCCGAGATGAAGACGCCACATTTTTAGATGGAGATAGATGTGATTTTTTTGAGGGCTGCGTACATTTCTGAAGTTATTTTCTTGACTGACCTGAATTTCTGTAAAGACGGACACTTGGTCCGGCTTACACTGCTTTTATTCTTTTGGTCTGATCCAATACAGCGAGAAAAGGAAAATTAGGAATTCTTTTCTTGAGCAGAACATTGTTTTCTCGAATTTTGACAAGCTCATGTGCAAAAGGGGTGTTTTTATTTAGAACTTGATGGGGGGGGGGATCAGGTGGCCTTCTTTAAATGCTTGTAGAACAAGGTACTGTCATCAGAGTATGTTGTTTTCAATCAGGACCATGCAGTTTTGTAAAGCTCTCTAAAATGAAGACATCCTCTGAATTCCTGCTTGAAACAACTGAACTGAAGTGAATTAGCCAACTTTGATTTAACAATGCCAACTGTACATTTTGTAAATCTCAATAAATAAAAAATGTGGCTGAGTACAATGTGTTTGCTAAGGTTTACTTACAAGTACATATAGAAGTCATGCACACTGATGAGCCAAAACATTATGACCACTCGCAGGTGAAATGAATAACCTTGATCATCTGACAAGGGCACATGTCAAGGTCTGGGTAGTCAATGTGTTCAATGCAAGAGAAATAGGCAGGAGTAAAGACCCGAGCAACTTTGACAAGGGCCAAATTGTTATGGCCAGATGACCGGGTCAGAGCGTCTCTGAAACCTCAAGGCTAGTGGGGTGCTCATGGTCAGCAGTGGTAACAGATGTCCAAGGAGGGACAAACCACAAACCGGTGACAGGATGTTGGGCGCCCAAGGTTCAATGATGCACGAGGGCAACGAAGGCTGTCCCGTCTGGTCCGAACCGACCGAAGGTCTACTGTGGCGCAAGACACAGAACATTTTAATAATGGTTAAAGGAAGAATGTGTCTACACAGTGAATCACAATCTGCCGCAGGAGAGTGCCCGTGATGACTCCTGTCCATCCTGAAGTAGAAAGTACCTACAATGGACATGCGAGCGTCCGAACTGGACCTTGGATAAGTGGAAGGAGGTCATCTGGTCCTATGAGTCCCGTTTTCTTTTATATCACGTGGACGGCCATGTACGTGTGTGCCGTTTACCTGGGGAAGTGATGGCACCAGGGTGCACTGTGGGAAGATGACAAGCTGGTGGAGGGAATGTGATGCGCTGGGTAATATTTTGCAGGGAAACCCTGGGTCAGACCATTGAAGTGGATGTCAATTTGACACGTGCCACTTACCTAAACATCATTGCAGACCAGGTACACCCCTTCATGGCAATGGTATTTATGGCAGTAGCCTCTTTCAGAAGAGTAATGCATCCTGTCACACTGCACACATTGTTAGGAAAAGATTTGTGGAATATGATGAAGTGTTCAAGGTGTTGCCCTGTCACCAAATTCCCCAGATCTCAATCCAATTGAGCATCTGTGGGATGTGCTGAACTAACAAGTCCGATCCACGACGGCTCCACCTCTCAACTTGCAGGACTTGAGGAATCTGCTGCCAATGTTTTGGTGCCAGATACCACAGGACACCTTCAGGGATCTTGTAGTCCATGTCTTGGTGAGTCAACAACACCTGTTTCCACTATTTTGGTGGCATGTGGAGGACCAACAGCATATTAGTCAATGTTTTGGCTCATCAATGTACACCAGTTTAAGTATATTTTATAACAGGTTCTTTATTTTATTATGCATTCATATGCTTAAGTTCAAAAGACAAAGATTAGGCGGTCTTAGTAATTCAAGATCCCAACTAATCTCGTACCATTACATGATTTTTATTTATTTGCCTATTTTATAGTCAGCCAGGTGAAATCAGGTTCAATCGATTAGAAAAGCAACAACACACCAGTCCTAAACAAGTCCTACAGCAAATATTTTTATGCCAAAATGAGATTTAAACAGTTTCTGAGATAAAATGGGGCTAACAGTATGGCTCATAGGATATCTGGGTAGGTCAGATCAAGTCCTGTGGGCTTGTCAGATTTTATATTTGAGATGAAAATGCTGCATAAATCTGAATGAGGATATTCCAGTGTTGAACAATTTGCAGAATGCAGCCAAATCTCTGATGGTTAAAAAAGAAAGAAAAGAAAAAGCAAGCCAGTTTGACTAGTCCACAGGCTTAAATTGCAACCATTGGCATGCAAAGTATTGAATGACATTTATGCTTAGTTACCAGTGGAATTCAGGAATTGCTAGAAAGATCTGGATATTCTATTTGTGAATTTGAATATTTTGGAAATTCCAGGAAGAGGCTTTTCTCTTTGCATTAAAGAAATAGTTCACCCAAAAATGAAAATTCTCATTTACTCACCCTCATGGCCATCCCAGATGCGTATGACGTTATTATTTATGACACACATTAAGAAGATTATCTCAGCTTTGTAGGTCTATACAATGCAAGTGAATAGTGGCAAGAACTTAAAGTTCCAAAAAGCACACAAAGGGAGCATAAAAGTAATACACTTCAGTGATTTAATGGTTTTATGTCTTTTGAAGCTTTATGATATGTGTGGTTTAGAAACAGGTTAATATTTGTACTTTTTTTTACTATAAATCTCCAAATGAATTGGCGAAAAACGTATGTGGAAGTGAAAGTGGAGATTTATAGTAAAAAAGGACTTGCAAATATGGATCTGTTTCTCACCTACACCTATCATATCGCTTCTAAAGACATGGATTAAACCACTGGAGTTTTATGGATTACTTTTATGTTGACTTTATGTGCTTTTTGGAGCGTCAACGTTCTGGCCACCATTCACTTGCATTGCATGGACCTGCAAAAAATCATTGTGCTCAGCTGAAGAGCGTTTTGGTGTGAAACATTACTTTTAAGGGGAACAAAATCAATAAAACACCTGTAATAATAAATTAATCAATCTGGTGATTTGCACATTATATTGAGTTCCATTTAATTACTTCTTAAATCATTTTGTTAATTAATTACTTTATAATTACGCCATTATTTTCAAATTACGGAATTAATATTTAAATTTTTAGTCATTGTATTTTAATTTTAAACAGTTGAACTTTTGTTTTTGATGGATACACTCATTGTTAATTTACAGTGTCTACAGACCTTGATTGCATCATGTGTCATGAATGCAGCTGGAACCCTTTTATGACACAATAGCGCACAACTTTTCAAGCCAAAAAATATCTAACACAGTTAAACACACTGGCCTGAATACTGACAGCCCTTATTAATCAAATCAACATCTTTTCAGCAGCATGAAGTTGGCTAAAAGGTCCCACTCAGTAGCACACTATGCCAAGGTCAAAAGAAATTCCCAAAAATGATGAGGGAAAAGGGTGATTGAAATGCATCAGTCTGGGAAGTGTTACAAAACTATTTCAAAGGCGCTGGGACTCCAAAGAATCACAGTGAGAGTCATTATCTCCAATTGAAGACAACTTGGCACAGTAGTGAACCTTCCCAGAAGTGGCTGACCCTCCTCCAAGAGCACACTGACGACACATCCAGGAAGTCACAAAAAAGCCAAGGACAACATCCAAGGAACTGCAGGCCTCTCTCGCATCAATGACGGTCACTGTTCGTGAATGCACTATTAGAAAGACACTGGCCAAAAATGCCATCCATGGAAGAATTGCGAGGTGAAAACCACTTCTAACCCAGAAGAACATTTAAGGCTCCTCTGAACTTTGCCAAAACACACTTTAATGATCCTCAAACCATTTGGGAGTATGTTTTGTGGACTGCTGAGTCAAAAGTGGAACTGTTTGGAAGACAGGGGTCCCGTTACATCTGGCGTAAATCAAACACACAATTCCACAAAAAGGTCATCATACCTACAGTCAAGCATGGTGGTGGTAGTGTGGTGGTGTGGGGATGCTTTGCTGCTTCAGGGCCAGGGTGACTTGCGATAATTGAGTGAAACATGAATTCTGCTCTCAACCAGAAAATCCTAAAGGAGAACGTCCGGTCATCAGTCCGTGAGTTGAAGCTCAAGCGCCGTTGAAGACAATGATCCAAATCATAGGAGTAAGTCCACCTCTGAATGTCTCAAAAGAAGCCAGATTAAAGTTTTGGAGTGGCCTAGTCAAAGTCCTGACTTGAATCCAATGGAGATGCTGTGGCAGGACCTTAAACGGGCAGTTCATGCTCAAACCCTCCAGTGTGGCTGAACAGCAGTTCTGTAAAGAAGAGTGGACCAAATCTCCACCACAGTGTTGTGAAAGACGGATCTCCAGTTATCGGAAGCGTCTGGTTGCTGTTGTTGCTGCTAAAGGTGGCGCAACCAGCTATTAAGTTTAAGGGGGCTGTTAGTTTTTTACATGGGTGATAGGTGTAGGATAACTTTTTTGCTTCAATAAAAAATATCTATATTTGTTTACTCAGGTTGTCTTTGTACTAAGTTATATCTCGTTCGAAGATCTAAAACAATTTAGTATGAAAAATAGAAGAAATCAAGAAGGGGGCACATACTTTCCCACAGCACTGTTGTTTCAGATTTGTTTGGTATAGATTTGATTTGGTGGACTATCATGAGATTGGAGCTTTTTCAGCTCATCTCTGACAGCAATGTCAATATTATGCAGATTAACTGCCCTAATTAGTGTAATAAGAATTACACTTTTTACTGTATTATAAAAAAATATGTATATATTTAAATCTATTTAAAAATTGGGTTGTTTTTGTTTTGTTTTTCTGTGTCATTATTTAGTGCATTTCAAGTTGTTGTTTTTTTATCCACTAAGTGGTGCTAATGAGCCTTCTGTGCAATCTACAGTATGTCAGTGCAGGGTTGCAGCAGTATGTCCCACTGTAGGACTTTGCATTACTTTTGGGCATACAAGTGGCAAAGATTTGTTTTATCATTATTATGCATGGCATTACTGGCTTTCAACAGATACAAACTTTTCAAAATAGTCACAAAAATATTCACCTGTTTTGATTATCTGCCCCATGGGGCTTCAGAAATCCCCTCCATATTTGATAACAAAACTTCATCTTAATATCAGTTATGCTACAACATTTGAACATAAAGCATCCAGGAAGAACAATAATTCAATGTTTATTACTTTATATTTGTTGTGTACCAAATATCATACACATAATTTATACTCGTAGCATAGTTCCTTATATTGTGTGTTTGATGCTTTTTATTCCTACAGTGTCCCAGGAATATTTGGACACATCAGCTACACTTCAAATGTGTGAATGTCGATGCATTAGAAACAAAACACCAAACCAAGTGGCATGTTTCTTTTTAAGAAAGCACACGTTTTAAGTGAAACCTTTCACAATAAGAAGTGTGTTGGGTTTTAAATGACACAACGGTGTTCAAAATGAAGGCAAAAAGTATTTGGACACTTCCTGTTTGTCGAACGTTAGTGGAACGTCCGTGGGAAATGTGATGAATTCACTGTGAACTTGAGACTGAACTTGCCACTTCTTAAAACAAAAATACAAGAATACGGGTTACAATGAGGCACTTACAATGGAAGTGAATGGGGCCAGTCTGTAAATGGGGGGAAAAAAAAACTCCAGTTCACTTGACTTCAAACAGCCAGGGGTGGAGCCGGGAGTTTTTCAAATGGGTGGCCAGGCAGGGGCAAGCGATCAGTCTGTGGTGGCACAGAAAGGTTTGGGCAGCATTTTTATATCATCTGACTGGGGGGGGGTTGAGTGGATACAATGACACCCGGGACGGAGAGGATTGGCAACCTTGCTGTGCACACGTGTTAAGTTTAAGCACGGAGATGGTCAGCTCTAAAGAACTGAATTGTGCCAAAAAAAAAACTTAATTGCTTAAAACAGCAATTGTGAGTGGGCCACCCCCTAGCTCTTCCTCTGCAAACAGCCACTAAAATCACCTCGACACCAGTTGTTTAAAAGCCAATATACAGACTATATGTTTATTTAATTAAATCACAGCTTTCTGAGGTTTTATAATCACACTAGGTCATATAGCAAACTGTTTTTCCAGGTGAGAAACTACAATAAAAAGAAAAAAAACAGAGAAACGTCAAAATAAAAGCTCCGTTTAAGTGGACGTGTGAAATGGGACAAAAGATCATGTTTAATGCAATTATCATTACTATTATTATAATTGAATATATTAAAGCAACAACTTACATCTGTGTTCTGTTGTGCAGCACTTCATTTGACAAAAATAATGCAATGTTATGTTGACAAATGTCATTAAAATAATTCTACGTTATTTGATCTATGTTTGAACCTTCATTTGATTAGAGACGCTTTTTGATGATGAAATTTAATTAAACAGTCGAAGACGTAATTTTGAAGAAAAAAAAAATATTCTGTGTGTTTTTGCGCAAAAAATGTCCTGGAAAATCGTGCCTTGTAAAGGGGAGTGGGAACCCTGACTTGCTTTTGATATTTTATTTTCTATGCAATGATATTTGTACATTTTTTTTTTTTGTGACTTTAGTGCCTAAATACGTTTTTGGGCTAATATATGTATCATCTAATACACAAAATAAATAACTATGTCTATGATATCTACTTTTGTTTGCACGCATTTTTACTGTACTGATTATTTCCAACATCAACAATGCAATAAGAGTGTCAAATATGCCAAAACTAAATGCATTGAAATTGGTTGCTGACATGAATTAATGCCCTCTCTCTCTCTCTCTCTCTCTCTCTCTCTCTATATTAATCTCCTATTCACAAAGTCGAGGCCAAAAGAGGCTCTTCCAGCTGCATGAGATTATCTTTTTTTTCTGATTACAAATCAACGTCAGCACAGCCAGTAGTGCCATCCTCTCTCAGTGAGCTCCACCTCTCTTCCTCCCCCAGGCTGATATAAGGATGTCCCGCACTGACTCTAAACACAGTGAGTGAAGGGAGGTCTAGGAAAATCGGAGGTCAGGGTGAAAAAATAATCACTGAACGGCGGCACTTCTAAGAAACTCACTGAGAGAGGAAAAAGAGGATAAAATAACAACATTGGAGAAATCTGTTTGGAGAATACCACATGTGTGTGTGTATGTGTACATGTCTGTGTGTGGCTGTTGATATTATTGAAACAGGTTTGGATAGATACAAAGGATATTTTAAGCAAATAATGGAACCCTCGAATCCGTCTGAGGGCCCTGTGGCACCCAAAGAAAGGAGAAAAATCCAGTTTGCAGTCCCAGCCACAGAACCAACCCAACTGGACCCACGGCAGGTTGAAATGGTATGAGATTCTTACTCATGCACGCACTGAATGTTAGTGCTGAGACTTTAGGGCTTGGGCTACTTTAACCAGACTTTTACTTGTGCATACAAAGTGTTAGTTTGTGCAATCTGTGCTATGAAAAAATAAATCTAACAAAATCTTTCAAGATCATATCTGGGTCATATTTCACACCAAACTCGTGAGAAAAGTTTAAAAAAAATTAAAAAATAATAATTTTATTTATTTTTTTTAACCATTGAGATTTTTGCATTGTGACATTTTCATGAAAATTCTCTTTACCATAATGCAAAAAAAAAATTGCCAAAAATGCTATTTTAAGTTTTTATTCATCATATTAATATTTGTTGTACTAGCCTTAATTCGTGCTGGTTTTACTGCTACTCTACTGTATTTGTACTGTAATGAGAGGTGCTATGTCAGTGACAAGAACATGTCTGGGACATTTTTCACCTTAAAGTTAAAAGAAATAAGCAAGATATCCTGTTTTGCTTGAAGCAAATTAAACTTTTTAGGACCATTCAGATTTTTTCTTTGTAATATTATTTTCATGATTATTCTTATTGCTGGAATTGCATTATTACTGCAATGGGGAAAAACATTTTTGTTTATCATACTTCAATAATTACATTAAATGCATTAAACAATTCTGATTTTCAGAATTTTTACTGAAATCAGAAAATGATGAAACTGATGTTGAATTGTACTGTTTTACCTCAATCTCAGTAGCAGCAAATGTGAATCTTGTAAGAACTTTGCCAAACGTGTATTTACACAATAAATACATAATATGTATGTATTTATATGTTAGAAAATAGCAGCTAAAAGACACCTAATATAAAATGGGACCTTGCCCTGTATTTTTACTGTAACGAGAGGTGCTAAGACAATGTCAAGAACATGTCTGGGTCGTATATCATCCTAAAATCAAAAGAAAGAAGACACTATATTAAGCTTTTTATTTATTTATTTTTATCCCCTTCTCTCCCCAATTTGGAATGCCCTATTCCCACAACTTACTAGGTCCTCATGGTGGCACGGTTACTCGCCTCAATCCGCGTGGCGGAGGGCAAGTCTCAGTCGCCTCCGCTTCTGAGACCGTCAATCTGCGCTTCTTATCACATGGTGATTGTGCATGACACCGCGGAGATTCTGCATGTGGATGCTCATGCTACTCTTCACAATCCACACACAACTTGCCACGCGCCCCATTGAGAGCGAGAACCACTAATCGTGACCGCCAGGAGGTTAACCCCATGTGACTACCCTCCCTAGCAACCGGGCCAATTTGGTTGACTCAGCACACCCTGGATTCAAGCTCTCGACTCCAGGAGTGGTAGTCGGCGTCAATACTCGCTGAGCTACCCAGACCCCTCAATGTATTTAGCTTTAAGCTAATTAAACAATTAAGATTTTTGCATTGTCACATTATTTTCATGATAGTTCTTATTACCATTATGCCTATATATATATATATATATATATATATATATATATATATATATATATATATATATATATATACACACACATATATATTTTTATTACTACAATGCTAAAAAATAATGATATATATATATAATTTAAATAGTTAAGTATTCATATACCGTAGTACTATTTGTTTTACCACTTTTAATTTATGCTTATTTTGCTGTATTACTGTAGTTTTACTGTAATGAGAAGTGCTATAAACTTGTCAAGAACATGTCCGGGTCATATTTCACTCTAAAATCAAAAGAAAGTATTTACATTTTGCTTAAAGCAAATTAATTCTATTTTTAGGACCATTATGATTTTTTTTTATTTTTTTTTAATAAAAATTCCTGTTACCGTAATAATAATAAAAAAAAAGACTGATTCTCATTATTGAAATGCGGAAAAAAAAGATTGTTCAGCTTAAGTATTTATATATCATGGTAGTATTACTTAAAGTAGTACCTTTTATGCTTTTATTAAAAATAATCAGTATTTTACTGTAATTTTACGGTTACTATACCGTAATTTTACTACAGTGACAATCACCATTGATGATAACTTAAATTCCAATTTTTTTTTTTTAAATAAAATGTTACATTGCAGTAATTAGAATAATAAAATAATAATAAAAAAACGGTTAGAAAAAAGTGCTGTTATAATGTCTCAAAACAAGATCTCTTATGGGCCCTAAAATGAGCTTTATTTTGTCTTCATACAAAATTTTATTTCTTATAAGTTTAGTTTTGGGGTGAAAAAAATATGACCTGCGCATGTTTCCTTGAGGTTCACCCACACACACACACACTGAACAAGCTCAAAATGTGTGTGTGCACAAGTTATAAATCTGTCCTGGAGATGGTAAACAGTGTGTGTGAACTTGATCTGGCTGATTTAATGGTCTGGATGTTCTGGATACCAGAGCCCGGTTTTATTACCTCTGGATTAGTGGCTAAACTCTGGTGCTTTCCTGTGTTGGTAATGTGCGTGTTGATGTTCTCATAGAACAGGGAAGCTACATTTGTCCCAGATGTTTCTGAGTCCGATATTGATTTTGGCATTAAATACAGTTGCACATGAATTTTTAAATAAAGGTACATTGAGATGCATTGAAGGCTATAAAAAGCCTATTTGCGCGCGCGGGCCAGTTCCCTGTCCTATTGCTGTTGTAATTTTAGTCTTAACAAAGTGGGTCGGAGAGCTGTTCTCTGCTGTGCTGCTTCAGAGATAGACCTGAAATTCATTCACAGGAGATGAGTTAAAAAATGTGAGGAAGACTGAGTCGTCCTCTAAAGTCACTTTTGTAATGGCTATTCAATGCTTTTCTCCTTTATCATCCACTACATGAATAAATGCAAATGCATTCTTCATTTCGGGGCGTTTTTTCCAACAAACATTGATATATGCGATTACAGGAATACTCCCGATTCAATACAAGTTAAACAAATGTTGATTACCACAATAAATCATTTCAACTTGTCACTTCTTCAAACAAAAATACAAGAATATGGGTTACAATGTGGCACTTACAATGGAAGTGAATGGGGCCAATCTGTAAATAATAATAAAAAAAAAAAACCTCAGTTTGAGTGACTCCAGCCAAGTCTCCTGAGCAACCAAATTGGCCCGGTTGCTAGGGAGGGTAGAGTCACATGGGGTAACCTCCTCGTGGTCACTATAATGTGGTTCGCTCTCGGTGGGGCGAGTGGTGAGTTGTGCGTGGATGCCGCGGAGAATAGCGGGAAGCCTCAATGCGCGCTACATCTCCGTGGTAACCCGCTCAACAAGCCACGTGATAAGATGCACGGATTGACTGTCTCAGACACGGAGGCAACTGAGATTCGTCCTCCACCATCCGGATTGAGGCGAGTCACTACGCCACAAGGAGGACTTGGAGCACATTGGGAATAGTGCATTCCAAATTGGGGAGGGAAAAAAAAAACCCTCAAAATTATAGCCACAAGATATGTGTAATAAAAATACTCGCCTTTTTTGTGTAAAGTTGTACAGAAATGTGCTTTTATAAAAGAAACGTCCAATTTTAGCCTTTTAATCCACCAAATATTGGCCACATTCACTTCCGTTGTAAGTGCCTCTCTGTTGACTCGGGTTTTGCTTTTTGTTTTGAAGAAGAAGCAAAAGAGGGACGACTCAAAATACGTTTTTGTTGTAATCAGCATTATGCGAAAACCTCTGTCGATTGAGTTTATCCTGTATAGAACATGGAATATTCCTTTGTGTTTTGTGCAAATTGCCCCTAAATCAACCTTGGACAGATTGGCGAACTCATTTGCAGAATGGATTGCTGTGGATTGTAGGCCAGCGATGGGCTTATGTTCGATGATAAGGAAATAAAACAAACAATATATTGACTTCTTTAAGCCACGTTTTATAATGATTTACTAGTCTGCCACAGTAATGTCATACTTTTGAATTATAGCTTCATTTGTGGGGCTTTTCTAAGTAAATTATGCCATTTTTGTTACAAATGTGCCATGATATCATGTGCATTCTTTAATCGATTGACGCTAGTGTAGATGTTACATTTATGAAAGTGTTCTGAATGGCCAATATTTGTGTCGAAGACATGATTCAGGTTGTTTTGTACGTCTCTGTACGCTCTGTGTCTCTCTTCCCGTGCAGACAGGAAGCTGTTGCTTAACTCAAGAGCATATGCTTGCACATGCATATGTGTGTGAGACTGGATGGATGGGGATGCATTGGGTGCTGGTAATGTTAAGTGGTAAAACATGGTCGCCCCAGATAAGTCTTTTTAACAGCAGGCCTCTAGTTTGAAGAGAGCTGGTTTGAAGGAATCAAAATGTACCTTATTTACTTACCAAGTACACATTCCTGGTCTTATTATGCAGGATTAATCAGTGCAAGTTATTCCAGTGGAAATAAATGTTTGTCTTCATAATCTTTCATTAAAATGCTCAAACGTGGTCATCCTCTGAAACAACTTTTCCATTTTCGCTGACATCACATGTCCACAGTTTATTGGAAAATGTTAACAATTAGCCAAATAGCTTGAGGCGTTCTTTTTACAAATTCAGGGCTGACTCCATTCTGGTATGGGATGGCCACTTTTTACCACTCAATGAATTACAGATAGGATTAAGTCCTTCCTCAAGATTTATCCTGTTGAATACCCGGTTTCACTTGTGAAAATGCCAATGCCTTTTCTTGTCTTTTAAGGAAGCCACTCATTTTAACAAGATGTTATACATTTCAGAACTATAAAAAAAAAACAGTATTTTACTGTAATTTTACTACATGAAAAAGTCATGAAAACCAGACCCAACAAAAGCACAGGCATTAACAGTAAAAGAGTGTTTTTCACAAGGCTTTCAGTGATCACTTGTTTTAGGTATTTAATAATTATTGTCCTTAAGTATTGATGAATAACCAAGAAATAGTGTTAAGTTCTAATTCCAAATTCAAATTCCCCAGATTTCCCAAATAGTATTCCGGAACATGTAGACCACAGCCTATTCCCAAAGAATTTAGAATTGCAATCTGTTACTTTGCTGATTACTTAATCGGAAAAGTAATCACATTACTAATTACTTTTACTTTCACTTTTCTCAAAATAATGTCTACATTTCCACCTTGTACATTGTCCCACACACTTCAGCTATCACAAACACTTTATTCAATTCAACAAACGTATTCAATTCGATTCCAATTTATTTATAAAGCACTTCAAAAACTACCGAGTTTGCCAAAGTGCTGTAATATTAAAAAAAGCTAGAGGGTAATTTATAAAAGGATAAAAGGAACGTTTACATGTAAACACGGAAAAATAAAGAAACTCAAAAGAGAAGTAAAACAACTATATCAACACATCACGATCCGCTTCTAAAGTAGCAAAGGCTACAGTAAACAAGTGCGTCTTAAAACCGGTTTTAAACATATTTACATTTAAACGTACAACCATAGGAATTCATATTTTAAAAGTATCACACATAAATCATATTTTTGAAATGTGTGTGATTTAAAGGTAATTACCTTAATTGGAAGTTAGTAGCTGTAGTCTGAATACAAGAATTCAAAATGTAATGTTACAGTACTTTTTGACTAAAAAGCATAATATGATTACAGTAACTAATTACTTTATAGTCAGTGTGCACACAACGCTGATAAATGTGTTCTCGTCTTTGTCCTTTTGTTGTATCAGTTTGAACTGATAGAATTTCTTCTGTTACATTAGTAACGTTTTTTTCCTCAGAATTCCAAATCCTGTTATTTTTCAAAGTTGTTACAAGAGAAACTAAATAGTCTGATGTTCAATAACGTATTACAACAGATTCTTTCAATCATTGTGTAGATTCAAGGACCCTAGCAAAGGATTGTTAAACGTGTAGAAATAATCTACTTCCAAGTTTGTTGATATTTCCCTAAGCTTCTTTTGTCATCTAAATTGTACGACTACACTAAACCCCATTGTGACATGAGTACTACACTATTATTACTAAAAGCACTTTTCTCTTTTAAGCGAATATTTTTCCTGATTCTTGTTATAGTGAAGCATATGGTTGTTTAATATGTATAACTGTTTATAACACATCGCTCTTGAATACTTGATTCTGATTGGTCAGTCGCTGCATGTATTTTTGTATCATGACTGCTAAGCGGTATAAATACAAATTAATGTTTGCAAAATAAACCTTTGGGTAAAATCTTGGGGTTTATTTTGCAATAATTACTTGCTGAGCTGACACTATATCCATAATATTTAATTGTATATATTTTGCCTTAAATTGAAATACAATGTTTTTAACAAACGAAGGGGGTCCCTATGGGATATTTGAAGTAAACTGGGGCACAACAGTCATTTTATACTAACTTTTACACCCTAGATATCAGTTTTTTAATTTTATTGATTTGTTTTGTTTTTTTTTCTATCTTTTATTTTGCGTAACTGATATTCACTTTAGGCTGATCAAATCTAGGCTGATTAAAGTCCCTTGGTGTTTTATCCCTTCTGGGACATCTAAAGTTAAACTGTTTTATAGAGGGCATAATTTGGATATCAGCACTGTGTCAGACTCCTTATAGTTTTGTGTTCTATAAACGTAACTTCACCGAATGGTATTTAATTATATAAAAAAAAAATCTAAGCGGGTCACCAGTTCACAGCATGATGTCTTCATTAATTTGTCTTCCCTTCCACCTTCATTTACTCTCTCTGCTTTTGAGTTCCCTGTTACAGAAGCATGCAGCCAAAGGTTCGACAGCAATTATAAAAAGTAGGACGGAGAAGAAACAACCTTAATATTTTAAGTTAAGAAGTGTCACGCAAGGCCTTGCCGGCCTCCATATAGAAGCACCAATCTGGTTTCGTCTGAGGAGTTTAAGTTAGATGTAAAAGCTGGCCTCATTTTGTAGTCAAATTGAGACTTAATAACATAAAAGTAACTATTCTTTGCACATTATGTTCAATAAAAACCCTTTTCTTATCTATAACCATTTTATAGTATTCTTGAGTTGGCTTTACAGTTTTTTTGGGGGATATTGCATATTACCTATTGCAACACTGGCTCAACCAATGGCATGAGTTTGAAGCAGGACTAGATATTGTTGACGCTTTTGTTGTTGTTGTTTTTTGACCAATGGTAGAAAGGGGTAGTGTTTGAGAAACCTGTTTGAACACAGTCATTATTTTGGCAATCCTATTTGAGTGAGGCTGGTGTAGTAGAACTTCAGCTTTAAAAGATATCTGCTATGTTCATGCAATCTGTGGCTGTACGTTTGCAAACATCATTGGTATAGGTTATATACAGTATATACACATGTTAGCGAGGTTTCAAGAAAGGTTGACCAAGAGATTATCATTTCCCTTGTGGTTAAACTCACTATACCACTGTGTGATAAATACAGGCTTGTCTCTAATCCTCTGCTTCATAATAAAGAGATGTTATGTAGACGATGTTATGACGTTTGCATCATGGGATGTGTCTATGATGGAATTAATGTATAATACAGTTGTAGGGAATGACCTAACTCGTGGTTAGAAATCACATTTGAATAGATTGCTGCAAGATTACCTCTCGGAAATTAATCAGATTATAAATGGAGCTGTTCAGTTGTGACATTAATTTGTAGGCCAACATGGAAGGCTAATTCGCAATGTGTAAGAAGATGTGACGAATTACTGTTGTAGGAATAGGTGATGATGGTATCAGATATTAGGATGATGTAGTATGAGAGCGGTATAACTGTCATAATGATCATCCTGCTCTCCAGACCTTCTGACTTAAAGGGCTCATGACATACATTTATATATATATATATATATATATATATATATATATATATATATATATATATATATATTATCTTCCCTGACTTCCACTTATAATGTAAAGTTTCTTTGCACCAAAAGTCATAATTTAGTAATATATAATTATTTTCCACCCTGCTCTGGCCCTCTGTCTGAAACACTTTGTTTTAAGCTCTCTGGCCCTTTAAGACTTCAATCTAAATGCCCACTGTTTTTTATTGGCTTACATCGCCCCACAGTGATTGGCTGACACAGCCCCTCCAATACAGCCATATTTTAACCTCAATCATAAGAAATTAAACAAGCTCCACATCATTGTAAAACAAAATTTCAGAGTTTACACATAAAGTACACCCAGTACATTGCATCCTAGTACATTAAGCATAGTGGCACCTTAACTATAAAATAGTCATGACATTTGAAATATTTGTGAATTAAACTGTTTTTGCATTGGGTCCAATGGAGTTTTTAACTGCCCCATCTTTTAATAATGCTCATTCAATTAAAGTTCCTTTGCAAAGCTTGAATCATCTATTGACTGTTTAACAAGCAATCCACGCTGATATCAGCCAAGAAAATAAAACTTACAATCCATGCTGAAAAGTTCTGAAAAGGCAAACCTACTACAATCCGTGGTGGTACTGGGTGCTTCATCAGGCCAAAGCAGAGACCCTGGTCTTCACATCTTCCATGTTTGTTTACACACAGAACAGCATTTAGCAGCAGCAGAACTGCTCTTAAAACTTGGCGCACATTGCCTGAAATGCATCACAATGAACAAAGACGTCCATATAGTGCATGTTCGTGGAAGACCAACAATTACAAATAGCATAGATGGGCGCAAAAACATTCCAGGTTGGCTTCAAAACTGCAAGAAAAAGCGCAGCTGAATGAAACCGAATGGAGGTCTCATTTTTAGAGTTATAACTTGACATTGCGTCTTTTAAAAAGTTGCGTGAGATGAATGATAATGATCAAAGCCATTCGTCTAGTGCACGTTTATGTAGAAAAACATTTAAATCCAGATAGGCACGTGAAGCTGTCCTGTGTAAGTCCCCTTTGGATGAACCTCCCATGACAGGCCCATCGCTCCTCTTAACATCAATGCCTATTTTTCGTCATTGCACACTTGGACCCACCCCGACTGAGCAACAGTGGGTGGGTCGAAGTGTGCAATGACGAAAAATAGGCATTGATGTCTTGCTGAAGAGGCAGTCATATGCTGATGTATTTGGTGACATCACAAGTTCCACACATTCCAAACGGCCCATTTCAACAGCCTGCTTTAAAGAAATGCTCTTTTTCTGTTGAAGAGGTTTTCAGTTGTGTAACCTACAGTATGTTTTTATAGTTCAATGACCTCTTAAATATCAAAAGAGCAAGGAAAATATGACCCCTTTATGACCCCGGCTGAAGTATTCTAGAAGTGTGCCATTGTGGGAGACGATAAACTTAAAAACACTGTTAGGATAAGTTGCATGACACTAGATTTTAGTCAGCTTCATATCTACAAGCACAAAAGCCTCATTCCTTGACGTCACAAGGTGAACTTTGGTGTAGTGCACGTTTGTGTGGAAACAGAAATGAACAGGGACTGTGATTTTACCCACCAGTTGATCCGGAGCGACACACGCGGTCTGATTGATTTAGACTGCATATCACTGAAGGTGTAAAGTGGAACTTGAAGACTTTACAGGATTAATTAAAGTGATAGTTCACCCAAAAGTTTAAATTATGTCATAATTTAATGTCCCTATGTGGTTTCTTCTTAGGAACACACAAAACTTGTATGTTTGGCAGAATGTTAGCCTCAGTCACAATTCACTTTAATTGCATGCTTTTTACGTACAATGAAAGTGAACGGTGACTGAGGCTAACATTTTGCCCTGCATCATCTTTTGTGTTCCACAGAGGAAGAGCATCATTAAGGAGGGGTTGATGCTGAGAGAGAGGTTTATTTTGGATGAAATGCGCTTAAAAAAAAAAACTAAGACCTGATTGTGTTTTATGTACTCCAGAAATTATTCAACAGAATCTAAAAATGAGAGTGACTCATCAAATTATAACATCCAGCATCTGGTACCACATTGTCTTTCTGTTTGCGTAGACAATGTGGTTGAAGTGCCATCATCAACTGTTTTAATTAACAAATGTAATGTTCCAGTTCCTCTGTAGAGAGAGACAGCCTAAAATAGGAAGAGGGACTTTTTGATGCTTTTATGTTAGCTAACATATGGTTATCACCTGGATAATGTTCTGTAATGTTCTGTCTTGGCTATTTTAGGGTGGCTTTGAGGATTTCATTTGAGACACTTGTGTCCATATGCTTAGGCATGATATCAGTCAGGAGCACAAAAGCATTTAGATTATTGTATTTTGAAAGTTAAAGATGATATGATTTCCAAATTGACCGTATTTACTTTTGTAGTTAACATTACTGGTCCCATTGAATGATTCAGCTGTGTACGTTATTCAAAAGAAGAATATTTGTCTCTATAATCTCTTTATATGCCACTAAAATGTACTTTTGACATTACTTGGGCCATGTGGGCTATTAGTTCATGCTAACCAATAGCCAAATAGCTGTTTTAGGCAACCGTTAAACTGTATGTAATGCAGGCTTTCCAAACTCTTGGCTGTAATTAATGCAGTAAATTAATGCCAGTTATTGTAAATAAAGTTACAACACAATTAACAAATAACTATAGATTTGGAAAAAAGGCGATTACTCATTCCTGTTGAATATCATGTTTACTCAAAAATACACCACACTATGGAAGTAAAATGGGTTGCGAATGCTGTTTCATGACTGAATGGTGCCACCCGTATCTGCCCCAGAACAGCTGTTTGTTTAGACAAAACATCAATTGATAGACAAAAGATAATGATTTGTTGTTATTATTTTTTTAAGTTCAAAAAATAATGCAAATTAATTGTATCTCTACTTGAGTGGGTGTTTTATGCCTGGCTAACATGCTAGCTAACTATATGATAGACAGTCCTTTTCTGCCTGGCTACTATTAGACCGATAGACAGACAGATAGATAGACAGACAGATGAGTATAGATAGATTTTATGATAGGACAATCGCAAGATGGTGCAATCATTCTCTGTCTGGCTAGCTATAGGATATTCAGTTGATTTCTGCTTTGCTAGCTAACTAGCTGTATGATAGTATGTTAGATATATAGTCTGATAGTACAATAGCTAGATAGTGCAATCTTTTTTTTTTACAGAAGTGTGATAGATACTGTAGATTATAGACACTGTAGGACGATAGCAAGATAGTGTAATCATTTTCTGCCTGGCTTGCTGCGTAGCTAGATGAAAGATGGATGGATGGATAGACAAACCGTACTATAAACACTGTAAATGCATGGATGATAGGATTAGCAATTCAACGATGGAATATTAGGGAAACCAGGAATACATGCAATTAAGCTGCTTTGAGAGTCTATTACTGACATACTGTTTGCCAAATAGGTCAAATGCTAATGCACAAAAGTCTGAAGATGGAAAAGTTTGCTGATTGCGCAACTCGTTTTCCCGTAGGAGGTGGAACACAACCATTTATGTTGGTGGTAATTATATGCAAGGAGAAAGATAAAGTGTGAATGTTATAGAATATGTAACCGTCCTTTTATTTAGTCTTCACACAATTCTGAGAAGAAATCTGGATTTCTGCCGGAATGGCTCCGAAAGGGACAAAACAAAAGAGATGGTTGTTGACTTCAGGAGATCACGGAGAGACCACACTCTGCTGAACATCGACAGCTCCTCTGTGGAGACCATCAAGAGCACCAAATTCCTTGTTCACCTGGCGGAGAACCTCACCTGGTCCCTCAACACCAGCTCTATTACCAAGAAAGCCCAGCAGCATCTCTACTTTCTTCGAAGGCTGAGGAAAGCACATCTCCCACCCCCCATCCTCACTACATTCTATAGAGGGACTATTGAGCGCATCCTGAGCAGCTGCATCACTGCCTGGTTTGGGACTTGCACCGTTTCGGACCGCAAAGCCCTGCGGAGGATAGTGAGGACAGCTGAGAAGATCATCGGGGTATCTCTTCCCTCCATCATTGACATTTACACCACACGCTGCTTCAGCAAAGCCACCAGCATTGTGGACGACCCCACACACCCCTCACACAAACTCTTCACCCTCCTGCCGTCTGGCAAAAGGTACCAAAGCATTCGGGCCCTCACAGCCAGACTGTGTAACAGCTTCTTCCCCCAAGCCATCAGACTCCTCAATATTCAGAGACTGTTCTTACAACACACACACTCGACTGAACACCATCCAACTCCCTTTGCAATTTTGCACATTTCTGTATTTACCCGAATTTTGCTGCTACTGTATTCATAAAATATCATACATAATGTATTGTCAGTTCTGCCTGGCTGCTACCCCAATAACTGCAATGTCCATGTATAGTATAAGCTTATCTGCTGAATACTCTGTCATAGCATGTTATGTTTACATTCACAGGATTTTCTATCATCTTGTAATATCTTTATCACGCTAGAACTGTGTTCTGGTCGGCGCTGCACTCTCCCTTACTGTGCCTATTGTCCTGTTTCATCAATTATTGCAGACTTGTACTATTTGCACGTTTGCACATGCACTTTATGTAGAAATGTGTAGGTCTTTCAGTTCTGTGTTAGTTTCATGTTGTTTTAATCTAGCACCATGGTCCTGGAGGAATGTTGTTTCATTTCACTGTGTACTGGTTGAAATGACAATAAAAGCCGCTTGACTTGAAAATGTGCTCTGAATGTCAAAAGAAGAGCATATAAAGTCAGTCAAATGTAACTAACAACACAAATGACATTTTACAGTTATTATTATATTCTTACAGTGCCACACCTGCACTAAACAAATCATTTTAAGTCCGAATGCCCAGAGGCAGCAAAGACTATTATGGTTCCTTCATCACGTACTTCGAGGAGGATTCGACTTTCAAATGGAACACTTTGTTCTTAAAAAGAAAAAAGAAATGCTGTGAACTCTGTTACAGTTTGTTTTAAAGAACATCCAGATTGTTTTGCTGAAAGTTAGGCAAGATAAGGGGTAACTCCTGCTTGGTTGTTGCAACCATCACTACTGCAGCTGCACAAACGTTGAGATCTCAAACTTCCAACCCTTTGATTTAAAATGCAGCGTATATCTCATCCTGCACATTTTGTGCTACAACGTGAATGATACGTCAAACCACGTTGATTCAGGACAATGGGGCCTATATATTATATTTTAGCAAGTTGTAATGATGGTTTCCGTGGTTGTATTTCAGATTCGACGACGAAGACCCACACCTGCCACACTGTTCAGAGTAGCAGATCAAACATCTCCTGAGGATGATAACTCCACCCATCAGGTACCACAGTGCCTCCTCAGTTCTGGAGGTTAAACTGCATTCAGAAATGTAACAAACTGAATAGAACGTTATCGTTAAGGCACTCCAAGAAGAGTACATGTCCACAAATCGTGGTATTTCTAGGGTACATGGTATATAATACCATATTATTTTTGCTGTGGTATTGCTATGGAATGTTTTTGGAAATACTATTTGGATAATGTACAAATATAGTCAAAATATGATTTAATATATAATGTATTGTGTGGCTCTGGACTATGGTTCCATTCAACTGTTAGGGAGTGGCACTATCAACGCCAGTATCATGGGTTGAATTCCCAGGGAAAACACAAAGTCGTAATATACACTAAATGCACTGTAAGTCGCTTTGGATGAAAGTATCTTCCGAATCCATAAATGAAAATGAATAATATTTATACACATCAAGAATGTAATATGCATTGCATATTACGTGTGTTGCCATGCAAAGGTTGAAATGCAGAAACTGCACATTTTGTCAAGATCTGGTCTCTTATGACTGATCACACTGTGAATTTGGCATCAATAGGCCAAAAGTGCTACTGTAATTTGTAAGCGTTTACCGTCATTTTAGTCACAGCCCCCGGTGGCCGAAGATGGAAGTGCAAGCTTCAGTTTCCCGGAGAAATGTCCACAGTGTGGCGCCAAAAGCAAGTTGTGTTTTTAGTTGTAGTTACATAATGCAGTCCACAGGAATGCATCTTTTATAAACCCTAATCCAAGCCTAAACCTTGCCGTCAGTGGAGGAGTAATGTAATTTTACAGGGAAAACATAACCTCTGCATAGCATCCATTGTTGATGACGTGAACGTGATTATTTCCTGGTTTCCATGGGACCAGAACCATGCAATAATGGGGTGAATTTTGGGAGACAAGAACATTCTGTAGCAACATGGTGATTTTCAGTGTCATGTTGAACAGATATTTAAAGAAATATTCTGCATTCAATACAAGTTATGATCAATCAACAGCATTTGTGGCATAATATTGGTTACCACAATCTAATTTTGACTTGCTCTTCCTTTAAAAAAAGCAAAATCTGGGTTCCAGTGACGCACTTACAATGGAAGTGAATGAGGGCCAATCATTTTTAAATACTCGTATAACCATAAGACATGTAAACATGATGTTAGTGTGATCAAAATCACTTACTAACCTTTTCTATGTAAAGTTATTGACAATTTAACAACTTCATTGCCATGATGTTGTACTGTCAACAAACCCTAAAAAACAGACAATTTAAACAACTTTACAGCTCAAATAATACATGAGTTTTAACAGAATAATTAATCAAAGTGCTTTTATAAAATTACAAGCTTCAAATTTCTGCCATTAGACCCTCCAAAAATTGTCCACCTTCACTTCCATTGTAAGTGCCTCACTGTAACCTCGATTATTTGTCATTTTTTTTTAAGAAAAGGACGAACTCATAATCATTACATTAATCAAATACATTTTTGTGGTAATCAATATTATGCCACAAATGCTGTTGATTGATCTTAACTTGTATTGAACCCAGAATATTCATTTAACTTTGCACATATTCGAGTAAAAAAAAATAAAAATAATCACAATTACCACAATTAAAAATAAAAAATAACCAATCCACAGTTGACTGGACAATCAAAAAACTTTGGAGCCTTTTGTCTCAGTTTCAGTGTTGGCATATAGCTACTGCGCTTTGGCTTTGTAAGGCACATATACTGAAGATGCATGTTTATTGCAAGTTGATATACGTTAATAGTGTCATTTACTTATGCATGAATGATTTTCAGTGGGTTGTAGGGGAAAATGGTGTCCTCAAACCAAAACGAATCAACCCAAATATCTACCAACCGCCATCATTAAAAGGTAAGCGTCTACAATGTCAATGATATGTGATTTATGCTTGTTGTACCGTGCATATTCCTTTGATAAATATTGTTTCAGAAGACTTTGATGTACTGTGCCGTCCTGCATGGGTCCCAAATCTGTTTATTCCATTTTATTGTGTGTGTGTGTGTGTGTGTGTGTAAGATTAGAGATGGTGACAGCTGTGATGGGTGTGAGTCTGTGCTGCTCTGGATCATCCTGGATTACAGCAGATAGCATACAGCTGTGCGCGCACGCACACACACACGCACACACACACACACACTCTCTCTCACTCTCTCTCTCTCTCTGTTTTAGAGGACAGACAACCATCAGAAATATTCACCATCAGACCAGGGCACTAAAGATTGTGACCCAATGAGGACAAACTAGATTATGCGTGTGCTGCTGTTTTTGACTCTATCAACACACGCCGAGATCCTTAGAGACACATACAGTACATGCATGTGCTGGCATATGTACAAATGCACCGCATACATATGTGGCCCCAAAAATAGTTTGAATACTTAAAAAAAAAAAAAAATTGGTGTTGTTGCATCAGATAACAAAATATCAAACCTTGTGGCATTCATTTCCAAGAAAGATAGCACAGGCATACTTTTCAAGCCAAACATTACACACAAAAATGATGTTTGTTGGGTCTATAGTGTCTTTAAACAATTAGACAAACGTGTTAACACTTTCTGGTTGTCAAATCGTATTGGATCTTGTCCATAGTTAAAGGAATATTTCGGGTTCAATACAAGTTCAGCTCAATCAGCAGCATTTGTGGCGTAATCTTTTCTTCTTTTCTTTTGTTTTTAATGCACAAATCGCTGTTATTGTGAGGCACTTATAACAATAACATATGCCCACGCAGCTTGTTTACACCTAGTTTAACATCAAAAGACTGCAGAAATTGTGGTGAAGTGAAATTAATTTCATCATTGGGGTCTTTGAAACCCCAAAACATAAAGACAGTACATAAAATGAGTTGCTGACTAAATGATTCACTGATTCTTGAGATAAAGGACAAAACCTGTCCTACATACAAAAGTCCTCTTATGTAAATAAATAAAAATCAATGTAACGCTCAGATTTGTTAAAAATGTTATAATGTATATTTGAATGCATGCTCTATAATTGGAAGCACATGTAACTTAAACTGTCCTCGGCACGAGGTCACAATGTTAAACTGCCAAACAACGTGTTTAAAAATGCAATGAATTCATAAAGGTAAATAATCAAGTCATATTTAATTGATATTTTTCATATAAAGCTATCAAAGTTGTCCTCACTTTGCATCTCTGTCAGATTTGTATTATAATCCTGAATAAATCAGACAATGTCCTGATCAGGGAATAAATCTGTGCACTCCTTTCCCACTTCCTGCTGATGGTGGATGCAACAGTAGGACACGTGGTCTGGTAAGATTTTATATATATATATATATATATATATATATATATACACACACACACGTCCATTTTCTGAAAAAAATAAAAGCATTTTATAAAAGCATGTTCCCTTACATGGTTTGCTGGGATCTTTGTCTTAAAATATATCCACTTCAAATAAATATTGTACTAAAGAAAAACTAAGATTTAAAACCTATTTTGTCCCTTATCTCAAGAATCGGTGGATTATTAATGTGTTAAAATATTCTGAGGAAATCTGCCATGCGTTACTGCGAGTTCGACAGCTTTGGTCTCTGGATGTGTGTGTTGTCTACTTTGTGAATTGTCTTGCAGATTCACAGGTGGGATATTCCCTGTCTGTCCATGTCCTGCCATTTTAGCACCAAACCCACACTGGTCGGCACAGTGCAGAGTCTTTTTTTTTTTTTTTAAGTAAACAAGGCCTTCCCCTCTTTACCTGTCTGTGTCTCTGTGTATGTTCCTGTTTTTTGTTTCCCTTGTGCTTTGATGATCCCTGTTTTGTGTGTATCTGTCGTGTGTGTGTGTGTGTGTGGTCGTGTTTCTAGCCGTTCAGCAGATGGCTGAAGCTCAGATGCAGAAATTAGGTGTGTATCCTCATGTAGAGGAAGAAGGGGAGGAGCCTATTCTGAGAGAGGAGGAGGAGGAGGAGCTATCCTCATTCCATACACCTGGTAACCTAAATGATATAAGAAACAAGAGAACTGTACTTTGGACAACATAATTATCAGAAAGTGTGTTTTTTGTGTTTTTTTAAGGAAATGTCCTTTTTGTTTTCATTATTTTGTATTGGAAAGGGTCATGCTAAACTTTTCAATAGATCATGTTTGCCTAACTTGGGCTCAAACCTCTGTACGGGGGACGAAACTAGCATAGACATTGGGGGTCCATCAAAGGGGGTGTTGAACAGAAAGTGCCGTGTCTCTGCATAGAAAACATGTTTCAATACCTACATTAGTGCAAAATGATTTTAAGTGGCTCGTTGTGCGTATCACGGCAGTGTGCTGCTGAAATGAACACTAGACGCGCTTCTACTCTCACACAAACCACGAGTAAATGGGCAGATTATCAGCCTAAATAGAAACAACTACATTTACAAGCTTTTTCTAGCGCAAAATTGTGCGGTAGCTCAACTGAGCATTGCACTTGCGACGAAAAGGACTGGGATACTGTCCTGAATAGCTTACGAGTCGACACGTGAGCCGAAAGTGTACCAGGAAAATAAAGTGGTTGGAGCTGCTGTAGGATAGGGGATGCCCGTCAGTTGAACACACCATTGCCATCCAGTGTGTAAATAGCTTTGTTATAATGAGAACGATCTACAGGAGTTTTGTTATTTGAGCTGATGTTGTTTTGAAAGCTTTGATGATTTTATCCAACCAAACTTCCTCTGGCGTTAGTGGTTTGGCTGTTAGTGGAAAGACAGTGAACTGGTGCACCGGCCCACTCGTGGCTATGCCAGCGGTGCCACACAGTGGAATTTCAGTTTTTATTAATATTTTATTTACTCACACATTTTGTTCAATATAACTTGAGTTGTTATGGGGATTTATTCATTTTACACTAAACAGAAGTCAATCAAATAATGGCACCATTTTCTGAGAATGACCCTCAGGCACTTTATTTGCTCTATACGTCGAGACACTGATAAGCACATTTTTATGGAGAAGGTGGACTTTGGGTTATTATGTTTTAGGTACTTGTCTTTACATGTTAGTGACTTCTTTTTCAGCATTCCACACATATGTGATCTCCGGCTGTTATTGAACTGAATTTAAAAAGAGCAGAAAATAGCGGGTGCTTTGAAATGCCACCAAAAGTCAAAAATGCCCCAGACATTTAAAATGTTGGGGTCAAAAATGCCCCCCATAATGAACATATTTTGCCTTCATAATAATATTAGATATGGCTAAATGTCTTTGATATTATCTAAATGGTTTCATTAAATTACATTTGACATAAATGGATGGCACACTCTGTGTTTTTGCCCTCTGATGCTGATTTCTGCACTTTGTCCACTAAATTTTAGCTTGGATTTACACGGTTTTTTTTTTAAGAAAGTGAAATATTTCATTCCATCTTGGTATTATATGTAAACCTTGGTGCGTTGTATTCTGTTTTTATATTTTGGTGTCATTAAAATATGTAACTCTTTCTGTAGTTTTTATGTTGCTCTTTCAACATTCTCAATCGAGTGCTAAAATATTCCTCAACATCCAGATTAGAAGGTCAAAGGGCAACAAACGTGATAACGTTTACTCTGCTTTCCCACACAGCGGATCAGTTATTTTATGATTTCATTTGATTGATTGCATTCATTAAAGAAATACTCCCCTTTAAGATTCACAGGAGCAAACGGGCCTGGCGGATAACCAATCGGGAATCCGAAATGCAAGAGCCACAGAACTGACAGATGAGGAAGAGGAGGAGATAGAGGAAGAAACGGACGATATGGCCGAGGAGGAGTGCAGAAAGGTGGACTGAGGATGCGAGATGTCAGAATGAAAACTTTTGAGATTTTTAGTGATGCAGAACCTTGTTTGGATGTCAGAATTATTGATTGTTGATTTGGTTATCAGAGGTTTGTTTTTCGGAGAGAGAAAAAGACTGAAAAACTGGAATTTTGGAGCGAAAGATTTGTACACCCCTAACATTGCCATGAAATAGACATAAATATATAAAGTAAAACCTACAATATCACATGTCATGTATTTTAATATCATTCATAAACGCAGGCAAAGTGCAAATGTTTCATTCTGTGAGCAGTGCTGTATGAAGGGTTTTCCCACTCCAGAAGAGTAAGAGACGTGTCAGTGTCCATATCAAAGCGAGTGTTATCCCACATTCCCTGTATGTGCGGGTTGTGTGAAATTGTTCAAAATTGCATACTACAACTTTCACTATTTTACAGTATAGAGTAGTGTGTTTGTATGCTATTCTGTACACATCGTGTGTGTGTGTGTGTGTGTGTGTGTGTGTGTATTTGCATTTCTATGGGCCTACACTGCCATCTAGTGTACAGAGAAATGTTTTAATCTTAATGAAATCACTTGGTAAGAACAATAATGGCTAACTGGCACACATGGGACTGACTAATGATTTAGGGGCATTAATGGTATTGTTTAGCATTGTTTGCTATTAAACCACTAATATCATCTGGACCGCTGCTGTAATCACAGACGCCATTTCAAATGACAGTATATTTAGGGCTCTTACAAATAAATACTGTATGCTGTATGTTTTCCAGTTTTAATCACAAACAGTAAATCAGTTTTTACAATTCAGTTACGGATAGTGAAATTCCAGATTCAGTGTGAAAAAGGAAGATCATGAAGGAAAGTTGCATTAATATTACCTTGATAACTAATTACTGGTAGTTAGAATATGTGTTGCTGGTTTCTTGCGTAGCAAAATCCAGTTATAAAATAAACATTACTAATAGTTTCAAATTATCAACCAAAATATAAAAAGTTCAAGGATTTACAACAGCCATGTTTTGCTTTTTTAAGAAGGGAAAAAAAGGGTGATTTTATTGAAATTGCATTTGTATGTGCATATAACCATTTAAACCCCATTGACATAAACTAGATTTTGAGATCAAGTACCATGTAAGTAAATGACTCCATCAGACATATGGAAATGATTTAGGTTATGATTCTGATAAAGACTCTGATACCAATAAATATATTTGCACTGAAGTTTTAAAGAAGTCCGTCCTTTTTTTATATTTTTGGGATGAAAGATGGGGAAATTAAATGATAAAGGAGTAGTAGTTCACACAAAAATGAAAATTCATCATCTGCTGAACACAAATTACGATTTTCAGAAGGAAATCACAGCTCTGTTGGTTCTCACAATGCAAGTGAATTGTGGCCAGAACTTTTAAGTTCCAAAAATCACATAAAGGCGGCAAAAAATTAATCCCCAACATCATCTGAAATTATATGATAGATGTGGGCAGGGCTGGTAATCTGGCATACCGGGCATTTTCCCGGTGGACTGACGCACTTTGGGGCCGATCATGGGCGGACTGGCCATCGGGAGAACCGAGCGGGCCGGTGTGTCGGCCGCGTAACGTGCCGAATGGGCCGCGATAAGCTAAATTGAGCCACCGCGTTATGCATAACGGACAACAAATGGCGTCGTGATATGCAGGAAAGGACAATCAACAAGTTTTGGGCCAGTTGCCATGTAAAATCCCGGGCCGATGTATCTTCCCAGTCCAGGTATGGGTGAGAAACTGATCAACATTTGAGACTTTTTTTTAACTATAAATTCTCCTCCCTGCCCAACAGGTGGCGATATGTACGAAGAATGCGAATCTGCGAAAACAAAAGTGAAAGTGGAGATTCATAGTAATATGGACTTCAATATCAACCTGTTTTGCACTCACACTCGGATTACTTTCATGTTTTCTTGATGTGATTTTGGAGCTAGTTATTGTCACTATTCAATTGCATTGTATGGACCTACAGAGATGAAATATTCTTCTAAAAATCTTCATTTGTGTGCTGCAGAAGAATGAAAGTCATGCATATCTGGGATGGCATGAGGGTCAGTAAGTGATGAGAGAATATGCATATTTGGGTGAACTGTCCCTTTAAGAGTGTCATGAATTTCTTGTAAATGCCCAAATTAAAGAGCAATTGTAAATTGGATGAAAAATGGTGACTATAAAATGTGACAAACTAATACTGATATATATATATATATATATATGTTTTCCTTGTATAACAATTAAGCTTCTAATAAATAGGCTAACTCGTCATTTTATTGCCTGGTCTGCAAGTTTTAGACCTATTATTTGGACAAAATATGACACTGTTTGAAGTGCTATGATGTTGTGTTTGTCACTTTACATTTGGAAATAAAGTATGATTTTTATACCTCTAAGTGAAAAGATTGTTTAGCTCTGCAGCAAAAGTTTGGTCGTTTTCAGATGTCTTCGTCATGTGAACACATTAACCCAATTAACATGATTCAGCCAATATCTGATTAAGCCAATATTCTGGTTTCTAGCAATCAGAATAAGACGTGTCTGTATATCAAGCTATCAATGAAATGCATTTTTGAAGAGACAACGGTCAGATATATCCATACAAAATGTGCATAAAGCAATATACAAATGGGTGGAAGCATGGTAAGTGTCTCATGAGTGACATTTGACTATTTATTGTGTCCCGTTGCATGCACGGAATGGATCAACCTTGGGCAGAACTAGTAAAAATCCAATAAATGGCAAGACTGAGCATATTCAGTGTTTCCACCAGAAAAGGTGTTCATCTCTGAGTTTATTCAGCTAGATGATCAACATGAATGTTCCAATGTGGAGCATGTAAATGTCTTGCTCAGAATAAAAGATGAACTGGAGCATTGACCATATTTGGGAAATGATGTGCATGTGATTGTGCACTATAGTCATGGAGTACAGTATCACCTTGGTAGATGTGGCAATTTTGGAAGTAAAATTGGTCTTGCATGGATTCCCACATTTGGTGGTCAATATTAAGTGGGAAAACTCTTAAAATGTCCCAGATTCTACATTGACATTTGCTTTAATTACACCAGCGGGAGAATCCGACATCTGCCTGAGGTCCATGTGTTTGCCATTGTGCTCAACTGAGAGATGGGGCTGGGGCAGCATGCACACGAACTGTGACCTACTTCACACAATATATCTTTCTTTTATGGTGGCATACTGTCTCTATTATGGGAACTGTTGGGATAGAGGAAGTGAAACCCCAATGTATTATGCATTGATGTTGCAGTCCTCATGTAGTAGCACTGAGAGTGATGAACTCTACAGCCCGATCAGACCTGGCTATTAAACCTTTATGATAATTGCATGGTTTATGCGGGACAGCACGTGCTGGTGTGGCAAGAAATGAGGCCGCCTATACCAAAACCAAAACTGAGCATTGAGAAAGAAGACGCCGATGTTTCTATTGGCTGAATGGTGAAGTCATGGGCTAGAAATTGCTCTCAAATTCTCAGCATTTCTCACGGTCAATTTGAAACTTTTTTTTAGCTTTATTATTTTTACGTATTTATCTTTAAAATCTACAGACTTAAGATTTTAAGTGTAAATGTAAACTTTGGGGAATGCACATAACCCCTTATGCTTGAATGATTTAATTATGCTTGCTTGGTCAAAGGGAAGTTATGGGGGCATTTCAATAGTGGTTATTAAGGACTCATAGAGGTTTTAGTTGTTTTGTGTGATGTCACAATTTACATTTATGCATTTGGCAGACGCTTTTATCCAAAGCAACTTACAGTGCACTTATTACAGGGACAATCCCACCAGAGCAACCTGGAGTTAAGTGCCTTGCTCAAGGACACAATGTGTGGCTGTGGGGATCAAACCAGCAACCTTCTGATTACCAGTTATGTGCTTTAGACAACTACGCCACCACCACTCCAATTGGGGTGATCTGTGTCTTCTTTGGTCAAGTTGGACCCTTTAACTTTTATTTCATTCCCCCTTGCAACTGAAGTAAAGGCATGCACTATGCATGACTGTGGAGAAATAGGTGCATTGATTGACTGATGTAGACTCAGTTATAATCTTCATCATTTGAGCTGTTATTGCATGATTTAAATTGGAGTCAACTGAACTAAAATGAAGCAAAAATGAAGCAAATCTGTGTTAAGTCTACTTGCATCTAGTTACTACCTTAACTTAAATAGTCAAGTTCATTCTCTATGAACACCTGGTGCACTTGGTTACACTAAATTAAACGTTAAATTATCTTTATTAAGTTTAGTTTTGTTGACGCTATTTCTCAATGCAATTGAGAGAACATGTTTACTCAATCAACTGAGTAAAGTCAACTTATTAAGGTTTTTATTTGCCACATTTCATATTTGTGATACATTATACTGTATATTACATACAGTTCATATATCTCGTCAACATGCGTCACAATAATGTACTGGTGGTGCCGTGGTTCTGGATAATTATTATATTCATATATCATACCATTAATATTAATTATTATTAATTACCACACAATAAAACAAAGAAACAAACAAAAAAATACCGCAATACATTGGCACTTTCATTAGCTATCCCAAATTAAAGAAATTAGTTGACTTAAGCTTAATGTTTTATTAGTTTTAATCAAGTTTCTGTTACAGTACTGTATCATCAGTCACCACTCTAATGAAGAGATCAATCAGAATGACCAGAAAGATAGGAGGGCGGGAGAAATCCCAGAATAATACACAGTACTCCAAGGAAATTAAAAAAATGACCACAATGATGGTCTACATATCAAAAGCATGGCATTATCATGGCATATGTCCAACAACTGGAAATGCCAGGGTAAGCCTATTTTTTGTACTGCCGTAAATACTGCAATACAGCTGTTGTAACTTGCTGTAGACAGAACGCGTTCATGCGTTAAAAACGCTTGGCTCATATAGAACGGAACGCTGGTGTCATGCGTTTGAAAACTTTTTAACTTGACATTGCGTCTGAAAAACGCGGAGCCCCTGCGCGAGACGCTGAAAAATCAGCGATACGCGACGCAACGGTCAAAGACGTCCGTCTAGCGCGCGCATAGAAAACATTACATAGAGAACGGACAAACAAAATTACAAAAAGGGCATATATTATATTATATTATATTATATTATATTATATATGAAAAAAAATAACAAATAAATAAAAAAAATAAAAAATAAAAAATATATAGAGAGAGTGGATGATTGGACACTGGTGTCATATGATGTGTCTGCTGGAGCAGCTGGAGGCGTCGTGTCTCCCAGGTGAGGACACTTTTATTTTTTGTTGACAAAAGTGGTGGGCAGTAAACTGGCTTTGAGATGACAATGTTTTAAGCTTAAAGCAAATTGTCAAAGCCTATACACCCTTTAAGATGTGAATATATGGTCTATAAATCAAGTCAATTGTATTGTATAGTGCTTTTCACTTGGTAAAAATATGTATATTATTATAATTTTTTTATGCATCTCAATTGTCATTTGAACGCATCTATTCTTAAATCCCTAGACCAATCTTTTTACTTTGTGTGGCAACCCTCTACAATTTAAGTAGCTAAAAATGTCTGTAACTATCCACGGGCTGGTACATTTTCAGATTTCAGTAATTGAGTAGTATATTGGTGAAGAAGTCCAGCACTCCTTTCCTTGCGTGTGGAGAGTAAAGTTTGGTTTGACTCTTTCCATGTAATGTTTGTCCAAAAACGAGATCCACACAACCCTTTTGTCATTGAATAAAGTGTCTTTTAAAACTGATTTAATTCTAATCACACGTAGCACGGATGCGACTGGACTCTCATTAATGTGCTAAACAAAAGTACTTCTGATGCTCACTGAAAGAGACAGGACTGGTTTAACATGTTCTCTACAAATCAATTTAAAAAAGTATAAATATTACAGATTATGCGTGTAAACTGTAAACTTCAAATACATATTAGGAGTGTCAATTTAACTGTTTGACAGCCCTAATATATAAGTGTGTGAGTGTGTGTGTGCGCGTACACTGGCGGCCAAAGGTTTGGTACTTTTTTTTCACCAAAGTGGCATTCAACTGATCACAAAGTATAGTCAGGACATTAATAAAAAAAAAATGTAACGAAAAATTACTATTACAATTTGAAAATTTTTTCAGAACTTATTAAACTACTTCAAAGATTTAAGGCACCCCTGAATCTTCTCTTTACTGATGTACATGAAACTGGTGTTGAGCGGGTAGAGTCCAATGAAGCTGTCAGCGGAGGACATGTGAGGCGTCTATTTCTCAAACTAGAGACTCTGATGTACTTATCCTCTTGTTTAGTTGTACATCTGGTCTTCCACATCTCTTTCTGTCCTTGTTAGAGCCATTTGTGCTTTGTCTTTGAAGACTGTAGTTACACTTTTGTATAAAATCTCCAGTTGTTTTGGCAATTTCAAGCATCGTATCGCCTTCAGTCCTCAAACCAATGATTGACTGATGAGTTTCTAGAGAAAGCTGTTTCTTTTTTTTTCCCCCTTTTTTGTCCTAATATTGACCTTAAGACATGCCAGTCTATTGCATACTGTGACAAATCAAAAACAAACACAAAGACAACGTTAAGCTTCATTTAATGAACCAAATAGCTTTCAGCTGTGTTTGATATAATGTCAAGTGATTTTCTAGTATCAAATTAGCAATTTAGCATGATTACTCAAGGATAAGGTGTTGGAGTGATGCTGCTGGAAATGGCATCTGTCTAGATTTGATCAAAAATGACTTTTTTAAAATAATGATGGTGCAGTTTTATATCAGTAATGTCCTGACTATACTTTGTGATCAGTTCAATGCCAATTTGGTGAATTAAAGCACCTTCCAAAACAGCAAAATCTGAACATTATTCCAAACGTGTGCATGCGTGCAATTTCAAGACATCACGTTTATTGATGGAATTCATGGATTTATATATATATATAAAAAAATATTTAAAAGCTAAAATGTCACCAAAAGAAACTAATAATATTTTCTCAATGTACCAAGTTAGAATGTATAAACAATAAATACTCATATACAGTATAAGCAAAATGGACAATAAAACTGAAATACCCAAATGACTCCAAATCGAGGAAATATGCATTAATACCCAGACCTACTTTTCACAATACAAATGGTTTTTAATATGTATATACATAATTCTTTACAAGTAATCTTATTATGATTTCTAGCAGTTATTGAGTAGGTGAAATTTCAAAGTGCCATCTTGATCTTCAGGGACTTTGTGAATGTTCGTCGGGTGCAGCGCAGGTGACACTGCTACATCTCTGCAGGAATGGCGACCAGTCACGGCTGCAAACCTCCTCACAGTTACTACGTCAGGTGTGCTTGACTGTGGAAACCTTTCTTATTCTCAGCCATTCACAATGCAGAACTCTTAAGCGCTGTTGTAAACTAAAGGTTTCTCTTTCTCAGAGGGGAGAATGGTCCTGGTGGATTAATGGTGTTGAAATCTATCCTTCAGTTTGTTCCTTCCTCTGGGTGCTTAATACAGACCTCAAGGTAAGAACTGCTTGCACTGTCATGTCGTACAATGAAGCTGTTTACTTTTACTTTATGGTTTGTAATTGGCTCTTGTTGCCAAATCATTGATGCTGTATTAGTTTATTATAAGTAAATGCATTTATCTGTATTGTATGTGTATGGCAGGACCTGTGGAGTTTAGCAACACTGATCTGAGTCTAATCTGGTGAATCTCATGAAACCTGTCAAGAACATGTTCGGCTCATATTTCACCTTAAAATCAAAAGAAATACATTTTGCTTGAACAAAAGCAAAAAGATTAAGCCTGTTGCTTAAAGATTAAGCCTATTTTAGGACCATTAAGATATTTTGCATTGTGATGTTATTTTCATTGCAATTTAAGTACATTTTACACGACAGTTCTCATTACCGTAATGCAACAAGACAGATCTCATTCTCATTTCTATAATGCCAAAAAAATAAAAATAATATTGCATTATTTAAATTGTGAATATTTACACTGTATATCATGGTAGTATTTGTTGTAATGCCCTTATTCTGATTTACATTTAAAATTAATTGTATTACAGTAATGATATTACAGTAAAAAAAGTACTGCATTACAGTAATGATATTACAGTAAAAATGTACTGCATTACAGTAATATTACAGTAAAAAGTACTGCATTACAGTATTGATATTACAGTAAAAACTAATGCATTACAGTATTGATATTACAGTAAAAAAGTACTGCATTACAGTAATGATATTACAGTAAAAACTAATGCATAACAGTATTGATATTTCAGTAAAAAGTACTGCATTACAGTATTGATATTACAGTAAAAAGTACTGCATTACAGTAAAAAAGTACTGCATTGCAGTAATGATATTACAGTAAAAAAAAGGACTGCATTACAGTATTGATATTACAGTAAAAAGTACTGCATTACAGTATTGATATTACAGTAAAAACTAATGCATTACAGTAATGATATTACAGTAAAAAAGTACTGCATTACAGTAATGATATTACAGTAAAAACTAATGCATTACAGTAATGATATTACAGTAAAAAGTACTGCATTACAGTATTGACATTACAGTAAAAACTAATGCATTACAGTATTGATATTACAGTAAAAAAGTACTGCATTACAGTAATGATATTACAGTAAAAACTAATGCATAACAGTATTGATATTACAGTAAAAAGTACTGCATTACAGTATTGATATTACAGTAAAAAGTACTGCATTACAGTAAAAAAGTACTGCATTGCAGTAATGATATTACAGTAAAAAAAAGGACTGCATTACAGTATTGATATTACAGTAAAAAGTACTGCATTACAGTATTGATATTACAGTAAAAACTAATGCATTACAGTAATGATATTACAGTAAAAAAGTACTGCATTACAGTAATGATATTACAGTAAAAACTAATGCATTACAGTAATGATATTACAGTAAAAAGTACTGCATTACAGTATTGACATTACAGTAAAAACTAATGCATTACAGTATTGATATTACAGTAAAAAAGTACTGCATTACAGTAATGATATTACAGTAAAAACTAATGCATAACAATATTGATATTACAGTAAAAAGTACTGCATTACAGTATTGATATTACAGTAAAAACTAATGCATTACATTAATGATATTACAGTAACAAAAGTACTGCATTGCAGTAATGATATTACAGTAAAAAAGTACTGCATTACAGTAATGATATTACAGTAAAAATGTACTGCATTACAGTAATATTACAGTAAAAAAGTACTGCATTGCAGTAATGATATTACAGTAAAAAGTACTGCATTACAGTATTGATATTACAGTAAAAAAGTACTGCATTGCAGTAATGATATTACAGTAAAAAAGTACTGCATTGCAGTAATGATATTACAGTAAAAACTAATGCATTACAGTATTGATATTACAGTAAAAAGTACTACATTACAGTATTGATATTACAGTAAAAACTAATGCATTACAGTATTGATATTACAGTAAAAAGTACTGCATTACAGTAATGATATTACAGTAAAAAAGTACTGCATTGCAGTAATGATATTACAGTAAAAATGTACTGCATTACAGTATTGATATTACAGTAAAAAAGTACTGCATTACAGTAATGATATTACAGTAAAAAAGTACTGCATTACAGTAATGATATTACAGTAAAAACTAATGCATTACAGTATTGATATTACAGTAAAAAGTACTGCATTACAGTAATGATATTACAGTAAAAAGTACTGCATTACAGTAATGATATTACAGTAAAAACTAATGCATTACAGTATTGATATTACAGTAAAAAAGTACTGCATTACAGTATTGATATTACAGTAAAAACTAATGCATTACAGTAATGATATTACAGTGAAAAGTACTGCGTTACAGTATTGATATTACAGTAAAAACTAATGCATTGCAGTAATGATATTACAGTATAAAGTACTGCATTGGAGTAATGATATTACAGTGAAAAGTACTGCATTACAGTATTGATATTACAGTAAAAAGTACTGCATTACAGTATTGATATTACAGTAAAAAAGTACTGCATTACAGTAATGATATTACAGTAAAAAGTACTGCATTACAGTATTGATATTACAGTAAAAAAGTACTGCATTACAGTATTAATATTACAGTAAAAAGTACTGCATTACAGTAATGATATTACAGTAAAAAAGTACTGCATTACAGTATTAATATTACAGTAAAAAGTACTGCATTGCAGTAATATTACAGTAAAAAGTACTGCATTACAGTATTGATATTACAGTAAAAAGTACTGCATTACAGTATTAATATTACAGTAAAAAGTACTGCATTACAGTATTGATATTACAGTAAAAAAGTACTGCATTACAGTATTGATATTACAGTAAAAAGTACTGCATTACAGTATTGATATTACAGTAAAAAAGTACTGCATTACAGTATTAATATTACAGTAAAAAGTACTGCAATACAATATTGATATTACAGTAAAAAGTACTGCATTACAGTATTAATATTACAGTAAAAAGTACTGCATTACAGTATTGATATTACAGTAAAAAAGTACTGCATTACAGTAATGATATAACAGTATTGCATGTCAGTTTGTTTTCTCACAGAGCATTATTGTCAATATTTTAATAGTTGTTATGTACACACACATTTGCCACATACCCACATATTTTTACAGGAAATAACGGTTTATAGTTGTAAATGTAACAGGAAACCAAACTGAATGTGTCCTCCAATAGCCTTGATGCGATGTTATAAATACTGTTTGATAGAAAGCAAAATTGTTCAGATATTACAGGGTATTTATTTGCCTTCTCTCACAGGAAGAACACATTGCAAATGTATATAGGTGGATTTATCCGTCCTATAGGGAATAATGTTGTTGCTCATGCCATTATTTTTTAAATGGTCTTTGTTTTGATCCCTGATGGTTTGTTTTAATGTGGCTTTGTTACACTGAATTTACAGGTTCAGAATTTCTCATTTTGTTTTACTTATCTAGATGTTATTGTACACCTTTTATGACTTTGCATTTGCTCTTTTTTTGCATAGGCTTGTGCAGTTCACTTGAATTCACTTCCAATGCAGGTTCTGTTTGAATGTGTTATTTTATGCTGATTTAAAATCACAATAATGTTTTTAAATTATGAATCCCATATAATAAAACTAACAAACAATTTATGCAGAACGTGTGTTACCTTCTAGACTTTTATAGATAATCACTATACAAAACGAAATCACTTTGATAACTGTCAGTGATAGCATATTGTAGCTAATCGGGTTTTATTGTTTTTCAGGTTTATCTTTAATTCCATTTAAATGTCCTCGTACATAATCACAAGGACTTTTTTGTCTCTTGAGTTAATGGCCTAAAGCAGAGTAAGTTGTGTGTAGTACACCATGTGATCCTATGAGACTCTCACATGAGTATCCACATTAAACACTGTCTCTAACTCAGTCTTTCTCTATCATATAAATTGAGAATTTTGAAACTTATAGGCAAGAGGTTGGTTCAGAATCAACTAAAGGTTAAAACAATTAAAAAATTATAATTTCTATTGCATATCATTTTAAGAATAAGCAACAGACGGATGGGTAGATGGGTGGGTGGATGGGTGGATGGATGGATGAAGGCCTTGTGTTTGTTTGTTTATATTTAATCTTTTGACAGTTGGAGTTTGAATTAACGAGCATTCTGTTGGCCATTTTGAACATTCCATCAATGTAAGTCTATGGGATTTTTGTTCGGGAAAACTTGAATTCAGATCAGTAAGAAAAGACATAGAGACTAAGTCAGAACAGTCTGAAGGTCTGTGCCAAGTTTGATGAGCTTGAAAGCTCTAGGAAGGATTAGTATTTTAAGTTTAGGTTTTGATTTAGGAATTTTCAAAAAACCCTAAAAAAAGTTAGTAGAATAACAGTATTCAAGCCTATGTCAAGCCAACATAATTACCCAGATTTTTATGCTCCTTGAAACAATGGGGTTATGTTAAATTGGATTGTCTTTTATTTGGGATTACACAGATTTGTACAGCATGCAGGGTCAAAAGTTTAATGATCCATGTGTACAAAATAATCCAAGGTGATACATTTGGAGTTGTTCATTATATGCATCTCAAATGTGGCGTTTGGTGGTTTAAATTGTTTATATTGATAGTTGCCAAAATAGATTTCCCAATAATGATATGTACAAAATGAAGTTGTGTTATGTACTTTTACTTGTACCAAACGTTTGAACCAAACAACAAATTGTATCCTTGGACATGCAGTTCTGTTGCATCATTTCCACTGTAACTAAGGACGTTTTGGAGACACAGTAAATTAGAGATAGTTAATAAAATTTATGTGGACTGTCACCTTTTTTGTCATTTTTTGCATATATTCAAGGACAGTAAATGCACATTTCTGTTTTGAAAGGATGGGACATGTTGCTTTATTTCAAGGGCGACGCAGCCACGGGGGACGTGGGAGTCACGTCCTCTGCACTCTTTAAAAATATGATTTGGTCCCCCGCACTTTATTAAGCTAAACCCATACTGAGCATTAATGGTGGATTTGCATACAGTATTCTTTGTGTTTTGTTACTTTGGGCTGATTAAGCGACCATCCAGCCAATCACAGGTGAGTTTCATGAGCTGAAACAACCCTTACGTAATAGGCCATCAGTCAGACAGTCTGATCAATGCAGTTGCTTTCAACAATGTTTTTATGGGCATTGATATTGATCTAACGTAATAAACTAGACATGAGGAACAAAACAAATCAGAGTTATTTATTGGCATATCGTTCTTGATTAGGAGCATTACGTGAAATGCACTGCGGAAAAAAACAAACAAAGGACAACTCTTCTTTTAAGCACACATTGTAAGTGAACTTTATAACAGCACCTGAGTCTATAAGAGATTCAGTGATTAATTAATACTAATAAATTAAGACACTCATTTGTCACCACCTTCTGGCATCACCAGAAATGGTCACTGAATCATAAAATGGATTTTGGTGAACATAGTCGAAACACTCGAGCCACTTGGATACATTTAAATCCAACAATACACAAGCACAGAGTAATAAATACAATTGTGCACATGCACGATTGACGTTATTGATTATATAATTGATTCAGGACCAGCTTGTGCTCAGTCTTTTGTTATCATGTGTGAAACAGAAGCAAGTGCTCCACAAGATGCCCTTGTGCAGCTAATTTTGCCAAATGTTGCAATACTTGAATATAATACTTCTATATTAATATAATAGTTATATCACATTCATATTTGAATTTATATTATAACATATTAATGCTGCACTGTAAGTGTTGGGTTTGTGCAAGCCCACACGCACTTGTAAAATGACTACCATGCCCCTGCTGTATTTAAGAGTATTGTGATGGCCTCCGGTTAGACTGCTCTGTCCTCATGACTAAACTGTGATGCTATTCAGTCCAGTTGGAGAGGGAGATGTGTTAGTCACTCTCTGGCCCCAAAAGATGCTTCCCTGTGAAATAAGAGGAGATCTGTGTTTTGTCTCAGACTGATGGATTCAGTATTTTGCCACCAGTGTCAAGGGTAAGTTACAACAGATTCATACATTACATGATTTTCTCTGTGAAATTACATGACAAGTGATGAAAGACAGAGTCAACCTTGAAGAACACAAACGAGCCTGATCGCTTTAGAGGAATGAAAATGAGACTATTTTGTCTCAGACTCTTGTGTTTGACATTCAGGAATGTCACCAATATTCTCTTGGAGGGGGGAATGTGCTCCGTAACACTCATCTGTTACATGTGAATCTTCACAGCTGTTGTACTTTTGTTTTTCCTGTTCCATCCTGTATAGTTGTTTTTGATGATGGGGTCTGCGTTCAAGAGGTTCTGTGTGCGCTTCTGCTGTTGCTGCTGCTGTGAGGATGATGATGAGGAAGAAAAGAGACCTTTACTCAGGTATGTCACATAAACGGTCTGAAAGGAGATGTGGAGGGAAAGACTCCTTGTCATGAATTTAGTTTTTGAAATGCACGTGCATTACTGTGAACTTTAAGGGTTTGAATTAATTCTGTGCTGTCATCTAGAACGAACACACACACACACACACACACACACACACACACACATACTTTTAAGATTTATGCATTTAAATTTTAATAACACAATTTCATCACATATATTTGAGTAATCTTTGACCAAATAAAATTATACAAAAATAAATATCTTAAATTATTAACTTTATTTTGTAATTACTCAATTCAGTTGGATGGAATTTTGTTATGAAATTAGAATCCGTAAATCTTACAAATAGGCTAAAATATTTATGTATATTTTTTACATAGAGTTTTTGTCTGTATGTTTATTACACCAGAAATTTCACAACCAATAAAATTGTATGATTAACTAAATTTGAAGCTAAATAAAATGCATTAAAAGTCATTTTTTATTATCAACATCATCTTTGTATATGTAGGAATGTATGCATGTATAAATGTTTATTAACATTTGATCATTTTTTTTTATTTTTATGTTATATATATTTCAATATAGTTTTTATTTCTAATATTTTTAAACTTTTATTCATTCAGTAACTTTCTTTGACTTTTATGTCATAACACATGAAGCACTTTGAGCTGCATTTGATGTATAAAGGTATTATACAAATACAATGTATTGTTATTATTATTATTTCCAGGTCTATAATGTGTTGAACTGGTTTATCCATAGGCCTATATTTTTAATTCATATATGATAGTCCAACTTTTTTCCTATTCCTTTTTGCCCAGTTAGTATACTAAATTTTGTCTGGCAGATACAACCTCAATTTATTTTGTGAAAGAGAGATTTTTAAGTAACAAAATAATAAAACATCTTATTTACATTCATATAAATGTTACATATTTTTATACTCTACCTGCACTTTTCCATAACTTCGTTCTAGCTGACATTTTACAAGTAGTGTTATAAGCGTTTGTTTGTGTGTGTGTGTGTGTGTGTGTGTGTGTGTGTGTGTGTGTGTGTGTGTGTGTGTAAGTAATGAGACATTAGAATATTTTGACCGTGAAGCGAAAAAGAGGCGGGACCTAGAGACGAATCTGTGGAATGAACCGGGAGATCCCTCCCACTCTGAGAGAGATGACGACCGAACGCTATATAACCTGCTGCAGAACAGAGCCAAAACACGCAGAGGGTCAATGGTAGACATATGCATGCTTACAAAGACATGAAACACAGATGTTATAGTCCTTGTGAAGTTTACAAATTATTTTCTGCTTTTAAATATCTGTATTACCTGCTTAAACGTCCAATGAAAGAGCCTGATGAGCACAGTATAAAATTTGCATATGAGTACTTATGAAATGATAAGACACCCCAATAGCCTCATTTACATGAATTACTTCACTACCACATCATTTTTTAAAGTTAGGCCTCTTCTCAGCATTAGCTTAATACAGAGCCCCTTAGAGGACAGAGCTGGGATTTGTTTTCTGAAATATTTTTGCATGCCCTCGCAATAAATTTACCATAGCTTTACTACAGTAACCATATTTGTGTGGTTATTATGATTTTACTACTACTACCATATGGTTACTGTAGTAAAATCATAATTACAACAAAATTATGATTTTTATTTCCATAGTTTTCTTTTTCCTGTATTATTACTATGGTTTCACTACGGATATCATGGTTAAAATATGGTTGATACTGTAAAACCATGGTCAATTTTGTGTGGGAACGCAAAACTTATTGCGAGGGAACACAAACTATTGCGAGGGAACGCAAAACTTATTGCAAGGTATTACAAACTATTGCGAGGGTACGCAAAACTATTGCGAGGGAATGCAAAATATTGCGAGGGCATGCAAAACTTATTGCGAGGTAATGCAAAACTTATTGCAAGGTATTACAAACTATTGTGAGGGAACGCAAACTATTGTAAGGGAACGCAAACTATTGTGAGGGAACACAAACTATTGTGAGGGAACGCAAACTATTGTGAGGGAACGCAAACTATTGCGAGGGAACGCAAACTATTGCGAGGGAACGCAAACTATTACGAGGGAACGCAAACTATTGTGAGGGAACGCAAACTATTGTGAGGGAACGCAAACTATTGTGAGGGAACACAAAACTATTGTAAGGGAACACAAACTATTGTGAGGGAACACAAACTATTGTGAGGGAACACAAAACTATTGTGAGGGAACACAAAACTATTGTGAGGGAACACAAACTATTGTAAGGGAACACAAACTATTGTGAGGGAACACAAACTATTGTGAGGGAACAAACTATTGTGAGGGAACACAAACTATTGTGAGGGAACACAAAACTATTGTGAGGGAACACAAAACTATTGTGAGGGAACACAAACTATTGTGAGGGAACGCAAACTATTGTAAGGGAACGCAAACTATTGTGAGGGAACGCAAACTATTGTGAGGGAACGCAAACTATTGTAAGGGAACACAAACTATTGTGAGGGAACACAAACTATTGTGAGGGAACACAAACTATTGTGAGGGAACACAAAACTATTGTGAGGGAACACAAACTATTGTAAGGGAACACAAACTATTGTGAGGGAACACAAACTATTGTAAGGGAACGCAAACTATTGTGAGGGAACGCAAACTATTGTGAGGGAACGCAAACTATTGTAAGGGAACACAAACTATTGTGAGGGAACACAAACTATTGTGAGGGAACACAAACTATTGTGAGGGAACACAAACTATTGTGAGGGAACACAAACTATTGTGAGGGAACGCAAACTATTGTGAGGGAACACAAACTATTGTGAGGGAACACAAACTATTGTAAGGGAACACAAACTATTGTAAGGGAACGCAAACTATTGTGAGGGAACGCAAACTATTGTGAGGGAACGCAAACTATTGTGAGGGAACACAAACTATTGTGAGGGAACGCAAAACTATTGTGAGGGAACACAAAACTATTGTGAGGGAACACAAACTATTGTGAGGGAACACAAACTATTGTAAAGGAACACAAACTATTGTGAGGGAACACAAACTATTGTGAGGGAACACACAACTTAATGAAAGGGAATGTAAAAATGATTGCTATTACGAGACTATTTCAGAAAATACATTCCTGCCCTGTCCTCTAACGGAATCCGTACCTTATAGTTCTGTCTCAGAAGCTTCAAGCCAATGGTTTGAAGAAAGATTCACGAATACACCCCCTGTCTGCCATTGGTCAAGCAATCAGATGGTCCAGCCCTGAAATCACCCAATTGGGATTCTCAAGCAAACAAAAAAATTTGGAAACAACCCAAGATATGAATTACTTTCTAATAGTCTCTGTATATATTATGATGAGTTAGGATTAGGGTAAACCCTAAGCATTAAGAATTCATAATAAATAAATAAATAAAATACACACATCAACTATTGTACTACCCAAAACTGTTCAGGCCAATAGTGACTGACTCACAGCAGATGTCTCTCGTTTGATGTGTTCATTCAATTCACAGTGTCAATTTGAACTTGATGGATTTATTCAATCTTGTCATGCCTCCCTGCAGGGCTACCGGCGTTTGAGTATTGACATTGAGGCCATGAGAGAAGTGAGAAGAGAAGTGCGAGACAACTGGAAGATGATCTTAGAGAATTTGGGTAAGACATGGCCGTAGGCCGTTTAAAATGGCTGATTATCTGATACTATTTAAGGTATATGGTCCTTTGCACAACTTTCCTGTCAAAAAAACTCTTGTTAGTGCTGTGATTGGGTAAGAGGTGTCACATGTCTCTGCATAACTCCTGACAGAAGGATCCTCTGGCCTCTTGTAATCATATCTGTCTGAATTCAAGCCAGGTTTAATGTTTTTTTTAAAGATCCCTTAGCAAGGACTGAACATCACTGAGACTGAGATCAGAGAGAATGAATGAATAAGTGAGAGAGAATATAGTTAAAATGGTAAAAATGTCATTTAATCTCACAGGGTTCATGGCCGAAGCAGAGTCTCTGTTGACTGTGTCCGCCAGTGCATCATATGACCGCATGAGAAACGCAGCGACCGCTCGCACGCATCTGCAAACACTGCACACTGAGACATCTATATTCAACAGCAAAGAACCTCCACCTGAGAGATACCTCTTCATCCTGGTATGTCACTGATAGCTTTCAACCGGTTCAAATTTTTAATCGAATGAATTAAATATGCTGATTAATCGACTGAATTAATCGCAATTAATCGCATATATTAATATTTGCAGAAAAAGGTCCTCAGATAACATCATCTAATGATTAAATAATTAAAAATAGTTACATTTAAAGCATTATAAACATACTGTATATTTTTGAAATAATAATTGAGAATTAAAATGCATTACTTTATAGTGGCAGACGAGGAAAGCATTAATAATGCAATACAAAAAGTAACATTTGTTTCCATATTGTTGAACATAATATGAACGAGTCGTGTCAGAAACACCAGATTTTTAGGTCATTGTCAGGGCTGGACTGGTAATCTTGCATACCGGGAATTTTCCAGGTGGGCCGACGCACTTTGGGGCCGATCAGGGGAGGACCGGCCATCGTGAGAAGCGAGGGGTCCGGTGGGTCGGCCGCGAAATGGGCTGCGATAAGCTAAAATGAGCCGCCGCGTTATGCAGAAAGGACCACAAAACGGTGCCACGATATGCAGAAAAGAACAGTGAACACCCCCCCAGTTGCTATGTAAAATCCCGGGTCAATTTCTCTTCCCAGTCCAGCCCTGGTCATTGTGTCACATTAAATGTAGTTTAAAACTTCAAACTTCATAGAAAAACACATCTCGAGATCCTTGCAATCGGAATTTGGAGTTTTAGAACGCCAGAACGAAAGTAGTGTTCTATTGTTGTCTGTACATCTGCGCATTGCTGTTTTGCTTACTGCCCCCTGCTGAAAACAGGTGGTACTTCAAGGTTGAATAGCTCTGATTCATTTTATTTCATATTATGGTCTGAGGACATGATTAATTGCATGCATTTTTGAACACACATCGTTTTTAATGTAATTAATCCCACTGAATGAACGCATCATATCGAAAGCCGTAGTTACTGTAGTACCCAAGTAGTAATATTTTATTGTATTTACTGTAAATGTGAACACTGTCCCGCATTGCAGTTGAAAGGCTTAATTTAAAATTATGATTTTGGTTGTATTTAATAAGTTTCCACAATATTTTGCAATTTAACAAACTATTGATGAAACGGTTAAGAGATAAGAGATAGTCCCGCCTCCAACTCATGCCACTGGTCGAGTAACGTTGTTGGGGTGGGTCTTAGCAGGTCGCTCAAAACAAACAAACATTTTCATAGCGCCACAGAAAGATTAACATTTTTAGAGAAAATTAACCTATGAATGGCATATTTATAGTTGTCTCTCCATAAAAACCTGAGATAGAAGTATTTTAAAACCGTGAAAAACTATTAAAGTAAGTAATTTTTCGATTTTAATATGGTTTATTGAATTTTTACATATTTGGCCCTCCATAGTTGAGAAGCATAGTCCTATTTATTTACAAGCAGGAGAGTTTTATTCAATATTTTGCTACACGCATAAACTTTTTAATGCATAATGACTATTACCAACCACTTAGATGTTGGTCACATTACAAATAGCATTCCGGTTGTAACATTTATTGTTGAATAAGATCACTTTTGTTAAAATATGCAAATGTGTGCAATGTTCATTATTAATAAGATTCATAATAAATCAGTAAAATCACAGTATGGCCATGTTTGAAAACAATTTGCGGTCTACTTAGGCACCAAACTAAGTCACAGAGCTCTCAAATGAAAAAGCAAATCTACCTTTTTGCTCACCTTTGACCTCTACAATATTTAAACATCTCTCTCGCAGGATCGGCTCATATATCTGGACGCTGCTGAAGACTTCGTGGCCAAGGCTCGCCGTTTCTACCCCCCTAGAGATTATGACGATGATGATGATGAAGAGGACGTAAGTGCACTCAGCGCAGTAAATCTTCCTCTTCTGCTGACCCGTATGAACCAGAACATCTCTGGTGGAGAGGATGAGGAGGGAGAGACCACCGAACCAGAGGAATAACACCGAGATTGGATTGTGTTTAAGCTTGGCGAATAACCTCGAGGGGTTTTGAATGTAAATGATGCAGGTTCAGATCAAAAATGGGCGGGTTTGTGGATGATTAAATCATGTATTAGAGAAATGCTTTAACGAGAAGGTAATGGCTATCTGTAGAATTGTCAAAACTGTGAACTTTGACCTCAGGATAGAACAGTGTGGTTAATGAGAGATGCAAGATTACAAATACATGAATGTTGATGTATACTGTACGTGCACATTAGAGTATGAGATGGTAAAGAGAATCTGAATAAACAGAATTAACACAAGTGTTTGTTGCGTTTGCATTTAAAGAAACAAATCTTGTTTAAATACAATTTAAAAAGATCCATCTAACCCATAAACCCCCCCTATATACTGTCCACTATTGCTTTAGTGGTTAGCAAAGCAGAAACATACACAATAACATTGTTAAAAGGAACAGACACCTTTATTACATTTTATTTAGGTCCCAAAAATCATCATCAACAATATTATGTAAACAATATTAATTAGAAAAAAAAGTTCAAATATCCACGGCCTCCAGGTTTGAGCAGACAGTACGAGAGTGTGGATTCAAGCTAAGACGAGATCATGTGCAATGAGGAATGTAGATATGGTGTGTGCGGTGATCTGAGGACTGGAGACCGCAGGCTATTGCTGTACCTGTCAACATGAACAGACACAAATCAGTTAACAACAACAACAGAAAGCAAAGTAAAAGTATTGAACAGTAAAGAATGCTCATTTTTTTGGTCCAGATCGATTACGTTTTTCAAAAACACAAAATAAAATACAATTTATATAAAAAACAATTACTTGAATAGACCACTAATGCCGAGTTTACACTGTTTTAGGCCAGATTTGTGCTCGCTGACAGTTTTATGAAGATCGCTGACAAAAGGCCGAAATCATAGGCAAATCTGAGCTCGCTCCGTAAGCGACGATCACAATGTATGAACGATCAAAGACGTGATTTGAGAGAACGTGTTTTGACTGAATACAGCTTTGACCGACAGCCAATGAGAGAGCAAGAAACGGGGCACGGGAAGTTTCAGTGGGAGGAGTCCTGATGTACCTGCAACAGAAGATCAACTAGCACGTCTGCGGTATCAAGAAAGTATCATTGGACTGAAGAAATGGAGGAAACATTATTGGAACATTGGCAGGAGCACCAGTGAATATTTGACGTTTCATCTGAACTGTCCCACAACGCCACAACTTCAATGACAAGACGGACAGTTGTGTGATATGAACGGTACCACGAGCCGACGTCTCTGAAAGTCGTGTAGTGCGTAAGAGGCATAATATGATGAATAGGTTTTCAGTTTCTGAGCTTGAAGTCATTTTGTAGTCCAAAATGTCAAAGTTGTGTAACCGTCCTGAAAAGTGTCTCATTAAAAACTGAAATTGAGAAAAAAAAAATAAAAAATACAAAATTAAATGGTCCACTAAATCAAAGTCAGCTGGTGTAACCAACATGCAGGTAGCCATTTTCTGATCATGTGACACAAACATAAAACAGCAGACCACTTTAGACCTCATGACTGTGAACATTTATGTCCACATATGTGGAAATTGGGACTAAGCTGTGAAATTTTAAGTAATACCAAGCTATAGTCAGATTTATTATTTTTTTTTAATCAAATTGTTCATTATGTTTCAAAGAGTGTTGGTTATTCATGTTTTTGAGATGTTAATGACGTCAGTTCAGCACTTTATAAGAAAATAGTGTAATCAATTCTGAATTAAAGCAATGGCCAGCATCATCCAATCAATGCCAACCATGTTAAAATAACATTTTGCATGACAAATTCTCAGTCCATGTACTGATTATCACTGTCCCATGTCGAGTGGTCAAAACCGCATCTACAGCCTGAAACTGAACTTTTGGTCGGATTATAAGAGTGACTGCACTTAGCTGCATAGAAAGCTATAGGATGTCCCCTTGCTGCCTATTTAGTGAATGACTTAACCTCCAGTGTGCTGTCTGTCTGCACTGGTCTCAGAACAGTTCAAAATGCACCTTATTTTCATCCTAACTTCAAATAAAGCCTCTGAAAGTAACATTTTACAGCTTTTGGATACATCCATTGATTCTCAATGTGATAATGCACACTGAATATAGGACTTGTATGCAAAGTTAGTCCCGTGTTTAACAGTGTGAAATTGATGACATTTTCAAAATGTTAAATATGAACTACTCTTTCCACTCAAACAGGTTTTAAATGGTAAAACTTAACCTGGTTTCTTACCAGAAGTAGTTTTTTTGTCGTTTCTCCCAAAACAACTTGGCTGAGATTGACACCATGTTGTTTTGTCACATGACTTGGTGCGCTGTAAGTTTAACCCTGTAATTACAGCCTTGAGTCTCCTGGACTGAGATCAGTTGGTTTTAAAGAAATTAAACTAAGCATAGCCTATAGCGAAGCCAAAACGTAATGTCCACACATGTAGACGAGGGGTCTCACAAGGTTAAAGTCTAAATATTTATTAATTGATTTTCCATCAAACATATATGAAACCAACACGGACGCACTGATAACATTTTTACAAACTTGACATGTTTTAAAATAATTTTTTTTTAATAGATTTATAAATATATATATTCATGTTTTGAATTAGAAAATATATCAAATGTAATAAAACATTTTTGGCCAATTTGGAAGAATTTTGGTCAATCTTTTACAGACTGGATATGTAAAGGAAGTGTGCAGCTAACCGAACAGGGAAAAATTTGACTTATATATAGAGCTGAAATTAATTTATATTAATTTTGTTTAGTTGTATTGAGTTTTATTTTATACATTTTTTTCAAATATCTTATGTGGTCTACCATCTTCATTTTGTAAAAAAAAAACCTTTATTAACCATATTTTACAGATGGGACAAAGCAAGTCCCAAAATACTATCAGTACAAGGTTCCTGTTACACACTTAAAAGTGAGTGATGATTTGTTTGTACCTGCTGAGATTGTGTTTCTGGTCCTCTGCTGGCCAAGCGGTTTAGAATGTTTCTCTCAGACATCTGCAGCCTCACGGCGACGGGTGGAATCCTGGCGATGGTTGCCGGGAGACGAGTGACATCTGCTTTCATGTCACTTAGCAACTCCTCTAGCTGTTTAAGCACTGTCAGAAAGAAATATAAAATGATCAACACTTAAAAAGTAACGTGTCATCCAACAGCTCACTGGTGACAGAAAGTTCCCCCAATGAAGGTGCAGTCAGATGATATAACTACACACCTTTATGCAGGACGGCGTTGGCAGGTTTGTTTCCAGACATGGACTCTTTGCTCAGGTGCTGGTGGGACTCGGCCAGACACTCCACTTCACTGAAGCGTGTGTTGAGAGCCATGGAGGGATGAGACGGGTCTTCAGTCATATTTAGATATGCAGCTCTGCGCAGCTGCTCTTCGATTACCAGAGCCTGCTCAAGCAACTGCAGAAGGAGGGTTCAATACAGCTTTAAGACATCAATGTATTCTCATATTTACCATATTTTACGGTTAAACGGTTAAAAACTGTAAAAGTACAATGAAAGATTTTCCACTAATTTTCACTGTGGTCTCACATTTCTTCATTCATTAAAAATCTCAATATTAGATAACTAGATAGTAAACATAAGTTTTGTTTTTTTTGGTTGGACTTTATAAAGACCTGTGAAAAATATTCAATACAAGGTTTCTTTTTTTTTTGGTTCATACCTTGAATCTCCTGGCCAAAAACTTGTTCTTGATCTCCAGGAAGTTTCCTCTGTTGATCTCGCCCTTGAAGGGCTCGTTCAGGATGGCGTATCTGACATCATTCTGAATGTCTTGCCAGCGAGCATAGCCGTGTCTGAGACAGATGAGTTAAGGTACAAATTCAGCATTTCATTCTGTGAACACAGCTGATGCACACACGAATACAACAAAGGCTGCATTTTGTTAAGGATACTGTATGATACCAGCAAGTAGCCAGTAGTCATGGCGACGATGCCAAATCTCATTGGTTTTCTTGGTGACTGTTGCGGCTCGTTCCTCATTCTGCCACAGCGAGTGCAATTCTAAGAGAAAGAGATAGTAGATGTGCACTTAATATTATTAAATGGAATTAATATTATTATTACTATTATTAATGTCAAATAATACATTTTTATAAATTATGATAATTATTACTATTGTTAGTGTAAAAGAAATAACAGAAATAAACAGTTAATAATAATAATAGTTATTAGTGCATTTCAAAAACAAAAAGTACATTATAAATTATATTAATAAATTACTATTATTAGTGTCAATTAAAAATAATAATAATTATCATTATAATAAACACCAACAAAACAATTGTAACTCCGGGTCAATGAATAACAGAAATAATGGTGAATAATAATTATAAATAGAAATGATTAATATTAGTGTCAATAAATAACAAAAACAAATAATTATGAATACCTAATAATAAAATAAGCTATAAAAAGAATTGCAATAATTACAATTATTCATGTAAATTAAAAATAATAAACAAATAATTATGAATAATAATAATAATAATAATAATAATAATAAATCATAAATACTATTAATACTATTAATAATAACTCTGCAAATAAATAAAATAAGAAACGTTGAATTATTATATATAGAAATAGTAGCTTTGAATAATAATAAAAATTATTATTAACAACAAATAATTGCATTAATTATTAATAATGTCAATTAAAAATAATAAATTATGAATAATAATAATAAATCATAAATACTATTATTAATAATAATAATAATAATAATAATATAGTATAAATTATTATTAGTATTGTCAATAAATAGCAAAAATAGACAATAATGAATACTAATAACAACGTTTTATAATATAAATGCAAAAACATGCAAACATTGCACAATACTGATATACCATTTAAAAATGTAAACAAAAACCCGAAAAGCCCATTTGAAAAGCACATTCTTCTGAAAACAACACTATGAAGGAATCGTACCAGTAAATCCTCCATCAGCGATATTAAACATGAATCTGGTTTTGGCTTTCTTCCTCTCTTCAATTCCTGCTGCTACCGCACTATCTGTGGCACTCTCCCCATTCGGCAGTTTTCCGGTGTCTTCTGTCTTACCAGATTCCTTCTCATCCTTCTGACCTGGAGTTAAACAGAGAGAAGGGTGAGTGAAGTGGATCGGTGAGAAACAGAAGGTAAATAATGTCAAACGCAGTCAGGTGGTACAGACCTTTCTTGTCATCTGTAACAGGTGTAGTGTCCATCTTTTCTGGTTCATCATCCTTCTTTTCTACTGAAGTGAATGGAGAAATTAGTCAACAGTGGACATCAACCATGTAACTATACAAAATCAAGCCCCACTTTAGATTATTTTAAGCCAAATATTCTGTTTCACTTGAATATGTCACATTGTAGGTTGGAAATGCAGTTTTAAGTTTACCTTTGTCGTCTGGAGTTTCCTTGTCACCCTCTGATGCTTTGGGCTTGGCGTCTTCCGTCTTCTCTTCATCTCCAGACTTTGCTTTCTCCTCTTCTTTCTCTTTCTCCTCCATCACCTCGCCTGGCTTGCCATCCACCTTATCTGACTCCGATGATGATTCGGTTTTGTCCTTCTCTTCGCCTTTCTTTTCAGAAGCAGTGGAACCACCCTCATTTTCATTCGGAATGGCAATGGCCTTTTGACGAATATTTTAGTCGTTTATATGATGAAACAAAATTACCAACCAAAATCTTCTAGACTAAAATCTAAAATAGTTTGTATAGCAGACAAAGCAGCTACAGTTGAAGTCAGAACTTCACATGCACCTTAGCCAAATACATTTAAACTCAGTTTTTCACAATTCCTTACATTGAATCATAGAAAACGCTCCCTGTCTTAGGTCAGTTAGGATCACTGATTTATTTTAAGAATAATGTCAGAATAATAGTTGAGAGAATTATTTATTTCAGCTTTTATTTCTTGCATCACATTCCCAGTGGGTCAGAAGTTTACATACACTGTTAGTATTTGGTATCATTGCCTTTATATTGTTTAAGTTGGGTCAAATGTTTTGGGGAGCCCTCCACAAGGTTCTCATGATAAGTTGCTGGAATTTTGGCCCATTCCTCCAGTCAGGACTGGTGTAACGGTGTCGGATTTGTCTCCTTACTTGCACATGCTTTTTCAGTTCTGCCCACAGATTTTCTATCATGTTGAGGTCAGGACTTTGTGATGGCCACTCCAATACCTTGACTTTGTTGTCCTTAAGCCATTTTACCACAACTTGAGGTATGCTTGGGGTCATTGTCCATTTGGAAGACCCATTTGTGACTGAGCTTTAACTTCCTGGCTGATGTCTTGAGATGTTGCTTCAATATATCCACATAATTTTCATTCCTCATGATGTCTATTTTGTGAAGTTCACCAGTCCATCCTGCAGCAAAGCACCCCCACAACATGATTCTGTCACCTTCATGCTTCAGGGTGTTCTTTGGCTTGCAAGTCTCACCCTTTTTCCTCCAAACATAATGATGGTTATTATGCCCAAACAATTAATTCAAATTTTTTTCCCCATGTGCACTTGCAAACTGTACTGTTTTTTGTTATGGTGGTTGAGCATTAGCTTCTTCCTAGCTGAGCAGCCTTTCAGGTTATGTTGATATAGGACTTGTTTTACTGTGGATATAGATACTTGTCTACATGTTTCCTCCAGCATCTTCACAAGGTCCTTTGCTGTTGTTCTGGGATTGATTTGTCTCCTAGAGGTGAACTTAATTTGCTGCAAAAAGTGCAGACTGGATCTCCTTCTTGGAGGGGGGGGGGGGGGTATGATGGCTGCATGGTCCCATGGTGTTTATACTTGCGTAGTATTGTTTGTACAGATGAACGTGGTACCTTCAGGCATTTGGAAATTGCTCCCCAAGGATGAAGCAAAGAGGCACCGAGTCTGAAGGTAGGCCTTAAAATACATCCACAGGTACACCTCCAATTCAGTGCACCTCCTATCAGAATCTAATTGCTTAAAGGCTTGACATCATTTTCTGGAATTTTCCAAGCTGCTTAAAGGCACAGTTAACTTGGTGTATGTAAACTTCTGATCCACGGGAATTGTGATATAGTCAATTAAAAAGTGAAACAATCTGTCTGTAAACAATTGTTGTAAACATTACTCATGTCATGCACAAAGATATAGTTTGCAAATATGAAATCTGTGGAGCAGACATTAAATAAGTTTTAATGACTTCAACCTAAGTGTATGTAAACTTCTGACTTCAACTGTATATCAGCTGATACTCACGTTATTGTCTTTATTCTCACTGGACTCTTTCTTCTCACTCTCTCCATTTTTCACCTCCTTTTCTTTTTCGATGTCTTTTCCACCATCATCTGCTTTGGAAAGTCCATCTGTAGAACACATTTAAAATGTTATCTTAAATCAGACTAATAATAACAGCAATTATCTTAGAAAACAGAAAAAGTTCATCTGTGAGTAGAGACAGATGGTACCTGGAGCGGGTGTGTTTGGCTGAGTGTCCGCTGGAGTGCCAGTAGAGGATGTTTTGCTGGGAGAGTCAGGCTGGCTACTGACAACAGATGCAGTTTTATTTTCATTTAGCTCCATCATCCAGGGCAAGGACCACTGGCCGTTCACATGCTCAAACTCCTGCACCTGAAAACAGACGGTATCCAAACATCGGAATTACATTTAAACCAGCTTCCCTACGGTTCGCTTTTTAATCTCCAACTTTCATATCAGAAGTTCAGCACAGTGCTCAAAACAACTCCACTTGCTGAACAAACTGGCATAGACGTCTACAAAAAAAGTTGCAGTTCTTGAAACAAAACTACTTGCAGTACTGCCACCCTTGATGGAATAAACTGGAGTGTATCACTGTGGACCCCCTCATCCTATAACCGTTGAGTCCTGTGAATCAAACGTTCTTCAACAGGCCATCCTGAGCTTAGAAAACCCAGCAGAACAGGTGGCAAAACTGACTGATGAAAGTGAGTGCAAAAACCAATGGCATAAACTGGGAGCTAGACCCAAAGTTGCTCGACATATCAGACAATCAAAAGCAACGCATATTGCAGCATTGGCATTTCCGCTCCAGTTATGACTCGACTAACCAACACTGGCATTCTTCCACCCCCGATACATCTTGAAAACAGATTTGAACAATTAATAAATGTGGAGGAAGAAACCCCAAACGTGATCAGACATAGATCATATCAGCCAGCAGATAACGTTGCAGCTGGCAGGTGCTCAAGGTCGAGCAGGCAGCGGCATTCGCATCACAGCCAAGCACTCTGATAGTGGGGGACTCCATTGTCAGAAACATTGGTAGCAGGGCTACTACTATTTGCTGCCTTCCTCAAGCAATGGTTTCAGGAGGTAAATAATTAACTTTTGAACACTCTGATGAATCATAAGCCTGTGATTTGGTATACATGTGGGGAAAAATTATATTTGGAAAGAGCAGTCAGAACTCCTTAAAGGAGGATTTCAATACATTCTTTGAAACACTTTGGAGATTGAAAGTTCAGTCGTTCATTAGTGGACCATTCCCTGCCCGAGGAACAAATATGTTGTTTTCTCGGTTGCCAAGTCTAAACACTACGCTACACAAAATCTGCGATATGAAAGGACTAAACTACATTAATAACTTCAATCTTTTCTGGACTGGAGTCAAAGAGAACTGTTTAAATCAGATGGTCTCCACCCAAACAAACTTGGTGCAAAAGTGCTAAAGAACCATTTCTACAGGACAAATCCACTCAACCTGGATGGCACACAAACAGCACTGCAGTGTCAGAATGACCACAGGATTGCAATTCAGCACCTGGATGGACATTTGATCGACAAATCCCTCAATAACACAGTGAAGACACAACATCCACTGCTCGGGGACAAAATCTAGGCTGAGCCTCACACACAGAGCATACAACAGTCAGACTGTGACGACTTAAATCTGCTCCAAGATACAGGACCCAAGGATGACTTCCTGGAAAAAAAATCCAAGGGAGCAAGATAACATATTTCAGCCTCCAGAAACACCAGAGCCACAGTCTCTGTCACCACACATTTTCTCTCGTTCATCAACATCCCATCTTCTGAATTTCTCAGAGAAAATGGAGGAACTAGTGTATGCTGGAAGAAAGCTCTCCCACTCCACCAAAAAACAACAGGCCTATCTACCACCAAAGCCTGCAGGCCCAGCTCACCCTCCCTCTTAAAGAGCTCTCCGGCCACTGCCACAATGCAAGGGTACACATTGTCATCCTTCTGTTTTCGGTGATCAACATACAATTGATAACAGCTCTCAGTGATACCCGCTATGGTAGCAGCAACACTCACAAATGTTTACAGAACAAGCGGGAATCCACTGTGCCAGTAGCTTTTTCAATATCTGTGAAGTGATAGGAAGACTAAGGCCTTCTCAAGACGTATGGCAAACCGATCTAATCTGCTGCCTATTAGACATCAATCCGACGTCCAAAAATAGATAGTCAAGTTAGCACTTTTAAACATACGCTCACTAAAGAACAAGTAATTTTTAGTCAATGATCTCATCACCACAAACAACCTGGATGGTTTCAAAATGAGATAACAGCTGCAGTGTAACAGTCCTCAATGAATCAGTTCCTCCAAACTTTAATAAGACTCTGTAGAGCTGTTAGGAGAGGTGGAGGATAAGCTGCAATATTTAAAGATGTCTTTCAATGCAAGCGTCACTTGGTGATTACTTGACCTTTGAATATCTAAGTATTGTCCTCTCCACACATTCCATTTATAATTATTTAGGCCTCCAAAATATTCTCCTGGCTTTGTTGATGATTTTACGGAACTGTTATCAACAACTTCCTCTGAATTGGACTTATGTTATTGACGGGGATTTCAACATTCATATAGGTAATCCTGAACACAACACTGCCACAGAACTCATTACAGTTTTAAACACTTTTGATCTGACTCGGCATGTAGATGGACTCACACAAAATTGCGGACAATCTTGATCTGCCTATTAAAGCTGCGTTCACACTGCTAGTGACACGCAGCGACAAAAACCTCATCTCATTAATTTTCAATGAAGAGTTGGCAACTTCCGGCTCCACGAGTGACGGCGACCATTGGCGACAGTGGGCGTGTCCAGCGATGCGACAAAGTTGAGAAATGTTTACATTTATGCAAATGAAGAACGACTTTCGGGAGCGACAGCCAATAGGAGAGAAGATGGAAGAGCTCACATGATCCTAATATTTTAATAATAACATTAATTGTATAGAAACAGTGATGTTTAGACTCTCCATACACACCACTAGCGACCTAACCGCAAGCCACCGGCGACATGCAGCAATAAAGTAGCTGGCAGTGTGAACACAGCTTTAGTAATGGTTTGAACATTTCATCCATTGTTATTAAGGACGTCCTGCTATCTGACCATTTCTGTATTTTCGTTGAAATGTTGATTTCTCCTGACACTGAAGTTAGATCTGTCTCTGTCTCTGTCAAAAAGAGGTACATAAATGAGAACACTAGTGTGCAATTGATCAAGGCTATAACTTTGAAACCATGTATATCTGCAGACTGTGTTGATGTTCTCCTCGATAGCTTTAACTCAAAAGTTAAAAATTCTATTGATGGCATTGCTCCTGTAAAGGTAAGGCGTAAAGCACCATGGAGAAACACAACAGCATTGAAAACCATGAGAAGAAAATGCAGGGAAGCAGAATGAATGTGGCAGAACACAACTTGAAGCCCATTATAATATCTATAAAGACAGCCTTCATGCTTTCAATTTGGAACTAGGCACAGCTAGGCAGACCTTCTTCCCAAAACATTATTACAGCAAAAACCAGCACACAGACTAACACACACTCCTAACTCAGATTCGCCTAGACCAATTGGAAAACTGGGTAGGGCTCTCTGGGATGTTCCTCAACTGGTTCAGGTCTTATCTAGAAGGGAGGGGTTTTTATGTGAACATATACAACTATGAATCCGAGTGGACACCCATGACTTGTGGAGTCCCACAAGGCTCATTTCTTGCACCACTCCTGTTCAACCTGTATATGTTCCCACTAGGCCAAATTATGAAAGAACCAAATTGCATACCATAGCACAGATGATTAATGACTACAGCCCCACAGACTCTCTGTGCCAGTGCATTGACTAAATTAACAATTGGATGTGCCAAAACTTCCTTCAGTTAAACAACATGACAGAGGTCATTGTATTTCACAACAAAGACAAAATTCCCAAGGTGAATACATACCTTGACTCCAAAGGTCTAAAGACAAAAAAAATCAAGTAAGGAATCTTAGGGTCACTTTGGAGTCAAACCTTAATTTCAGTAGTTGCATCAAAGCAATAAATAAATCAGCCTAATTCAGCTAAAAAATATAGCCAGAATTAGATGTTTTGTATCCAGTCAAGACTTTGAGAAACTCGTTCATGCATTCATCGCCATTAGGGTGGACTACTGCAATGGACTCCTCACTGGCCTTCCCAAAAAGTCCATTAGAAACCTGCAGTTCATTCAGAATGCCGCTGCCAGGATTCTCACCCACAAATCGGAGCATATTATTCAGTCTTTACACTGGCTTCCATATACATTTATAATTTATTTTTAAAGTACTATTACTCATTAATAAATCAAATCAATAGCCTAGGACCTAAATACATTTCAGATATGCCGGTTGAATATAAACCTAACAGACCTTTCAGATCATTAGGATCAAGTCAGTTAGACATACAGAGTGTTCACTCAAAACAAGGCGAGACAGCGTTTAGCTATTACGCCACCAGCAGCTGGAACCAGCTTCCAGAGGAGGTCAGATGTGCAGTAGCCACATTCAAATCCAGTCTGAAAACATCGGTTTAAGTGTGCATTTTCTGACTGAGCACTGTGATGCACTTACTGATTGCACTTCGTTTTATTTCTATATATTTTTTTATTCATTTGAATAATTAACTTATTTTTTTAAATATATTTTTTGTTCTTAATTGGTTTTAAAATGAATTGTATCTTGTATTTTCTTTATCATTTACTATATGTAATGCATTTTGAATTGCCATTGTGTATGAAATGTGCTATATAAATAATCTTAGACTCTTGTATACATGTTTGACTACAATAATACAATACTAATTTACCTTCTTTCGAATTAATGACATCACACCAATACGGGTAAGGACGTGTTGCCGTGACAGTCCCTCCCGAGGAACGCCATCAGCGAAGCTTTCAGCACCATCTGCACCAGGCTCACACAAGTGCCGCATGAACAGTGAAACGTACGCCCTGAGAGAGAAGCAAAAAATGAAGGTGAATACCATTAGAACTATAGGATAGTTTGCATTTGTAAAATATTCTCACTGGGGCTGTGCATTAAAACAAACGTTAAAATATAATCATAATTCTTTTACCGCACTTTGTTTCAAAGAACTTGCAAGAATTTGGTTAGTCATCATTTATTTTAACATTCAAACAATTACATAATAAAGTTAATTAGACACATTTTTACAGGTAAAAATCTTTGATACAATTGTATGTATACATGCCATAAAATCAGTGGGCATGTTGTAATTGAAAGTTGGGCAAAATCTTCTGGTGTTTTCCAGTGGAATTTCTTAATAATAGGATCAAATGGGCAGATTCAATTCATATCTTCAATTCATCCCTTTCCTGGTCCTTTTAGAAATCAGTTCTGCTTTTGACACTCTCTCTCTCTCTCTCTCTCATAGCATACTCGCCACTAGGCTCTCTGCAATTGGCATCTCAGAGGTACGAAATGAACCAGGACAGAGCAGTGCCTCTGGCACCAACACTACATTTCTATTTGTCAGTTTAAATAAAATACTGTTCCTGTTTCTCAAGGTGTCCCCCAGGGTTCTGTACTTGGTCCTTTTCTTTTCACCCATTTGCTTCCTGTAGGTCAAATCATTCGCCATCATGACCTCAACTTTCACTGCTATGCTGATGACACTCAACTTTATAATCAGCTCTAAGCACACTGTCCCATTCCCCGCAAGTTCCCTATCTGAAAGTATTAAGAACATCAACTCATGGATGATCAGTAACTTTCTAAAACTCAACACTGATAAAAACTAATGTACTGATAGTTTGGTTTCCAAGTGTTTTATCATGTCTCTCTGATCAGTTGGTCGATATAAATGTTGTCCTGGTCAGGCCCTCTGCTATTGCTCGTAACCTTGGCATTATCATTGACCCCACACTCTCTTTCCATGCTCACATCACCTCTCACAAAAACTGCTTTCTATCATCTCCATAACATTGCATGACTCTGCTCCATTCTTAGCACCAAAGACGCAGAAACTCGTTCACCCCTTTATTAATTCTCAACTTGACTATCGTAATGCCCTCTTTTTCAGACTTCCGACTGAAACAAACAAACTGCAATACATCAAGAATTCAGCAGCTAGTGATCTCAATCAATCAATAATAATTTATAGAGCACATTTAAAAACAACCATGGTTGACCAAAGTGCTGTACAAAAGGTAAAATAATTATTGCAGAAAACATTCTCACCTATTCAAAGAAATCCTCTCACATCACTCCCATACTTTGTAGGCTACACTGGCTCCCTGTGTCCAATCGTATAAATACAAAATTCTCCTTACAACATTCAAAGCTTTACATGGTCTTGCCCCCTCATACATAAACTTCTCGACCACCGCTACACCCCATACCTCTTACTCAGGTCATCTGATTTGAGCGTATTATTCATTCCCTGTTGCAAGCTGACCTCACTAGGTGATGGGGCTTTTTGCACACTTGCCCTTTTGCTTTGGAACTCTATTCCTCATTCCCTCCGAGATCACACCTTCATACATGATGTCAAAATCAATCTCTAAACATATCTCTTTGACCTATTCTTCTCCGACACTTAAACTGGTTATATATTCATCTATACTTTGTTTTTGTTTGTTTACTCTCATCCTGTAAAGCGACCTTGAGTTTGAAGGCAGGCGCTATATAAATTAAAATGTATTCTTATTATATCCAGCTTTATTGGCAAGATACATTTAAGTGTACATTGCCCGTGCATTATTAGACACTATACATACAGTATACATACTCTCATGCCATTATGCTTGTGACACTGGTTGACAGCGTGTGAGCATTTTCGGGCGATGCAAAGAGATACGGCAGCTTGCTCGTATCTCTCGCACACCTGGTTCACTGCTTGCGGGTGAAGTCTCCATTCTCCGCACAGAAAATTCGCTCCCATTTTTATTATGACCAGGACTGAATGACGCGCTTCAATGTAAGCGCAGCGCTTTGAGCACAGGGAGATCCTTGCTTCGCATTCAGAAGTGCACATTTGTTAGATTATAAATATGGGGGTGAGACATGTCGTTCACTGCATACAACAGTTTGATAAGCCTTACGTAAAACAGAATCAGCAGAATGACTCCTGACAAATAATCCTGTGGATTATGCTGCAGTGGATTATGGCTGTAGCAGTGGAGCAATAAAGGACTGAATGTAAAGAATAAATGCTATAATTTATCAGAGAGAAAACAAGTTCGTATTGAACTCTGCAAAAGTATAGCTTCCTGTATTTACCCATCAATCAGTGTATTAGCATTAAGCTAAATGTGTAATTTTCTAAAATTAAATAAAAGCGATTTTTCATCAGGGAGACAATTTTAAAATCGTTTGTGTCCAGGATTGTAATTTGTAACAATCAACCCCCCCCCACCTCCAAATTAGTTTAAACTCACTTGAACTCCTTTTCTGATTTGCCACGCAAGTCTCTGACAAGCCACTGGGTTGTGAAGGCATCCTGAGGCGGCATCCCATAACGCATTACTGCATTCATGAAGGCCTTCCTCTGGCGAGCGTTGAAACCCAACACCTTACAAATCAACATAACATCTTTTGGTGAGCAAATCGGTTAGTATGGGAGGGCAAAAGAACACCAATGGCATATGCCAAAGCTGAACTGATGCAAAAATAAAATAAAAATTGGTGCCAATAGTTGCTTTTTGAATATGGTTATTGACAAAAATCTGTGCAGAACGTTTACACTGTGACCGGTGCAAGGAACAAGGATTCTACAGTATAACAGTAGCCTCTAGAGGTGAAATAAACAGTCACATGGGAATTTGCCAAATCTAAATCTGTCCTCATTGACAATATTTATCTGTATTTTTATACTTCATTTAATATTTTATTTTGATTAAATACTCAAGTGTTCTAAATTGAAGTGATGCACGCAAAGTAAAATGCAACTATATATAGAAATGTGCATCGTCAGCACATACATTGGGTCTCTAATTCATATCTTGTGAATAATCATAAACCTTATTCCTCATGAAATCTCATCTGGTGAAATATACAAAACCCTTCACCTGGTGAATATAAAGGCTATAAAAAGCTTAATTTGGTAAATAGCATTGTAACGGAGCCATATCAAATTAAGAGTCCTATTAAGAGAATATGCTATAAATGGAATTAAAAAAATAAATCGCAATATTGCAATTAGTCGCAATTGGCCTTTTACACCAACTTAGTTATTGGTAACAACTTCAACAAAAACCCCAGATATCCTTCACTCACCTCAATGTTGCCACTAACTCTGGCCAGCAGGGGCGGCAGGGGTTTGTCTTTGTCATTCCGGAGGCCTTTCCTGTTGGGTCGCCGTGAATTGGCTGCAAGCAGACGGCAAGTTTTTAAAAAAAATCTTTTTTGAATGCTTTTAATTTCCAAAATGTCTGTTCTCTTTGATTTTCGTCATGTCTGCCATCAACTCACCTTCTGATCGCTCATCAAAGTCCTCATCTCCTTCCTCTGAGGCAACGGAATAATCTGATTGGCCGTCAGATTGATCATCCTGCCAGTCTGCAAAAAGAGCACAAAAGAAATTTCAAATAACTTGTATATTGTAAACCAGAATACCAAAGCCATTGTGTAACTATAGTAATGTAATTTTCTCAAGCCCTTCCAACTGTTGTGCATTTTAACTTCTATATGTTTATGGTTTAGTGTTTTGTTTAAGCTGTTTTTCGGCGTTTTGCTGAGAGTTACCACGTCGTCTCTCACCGCGGTCTTCCTGAGATCCATCGTTGTAGTTGACCTGCTTGCGGATTCGTTTGCCTTTGCCCAGGTTGCGGGCCAGATCCTCCTGCTGTTGCTCATAATGGTGTCGGAGCAGTTTCTCCCAGTAATCTGGATCCACACTTTCTTCCTGCTTAATGATCTCCCTCTGAACTTCCTCTTCCTGAGACAGACAGACAACAGAGTGAATAAGAGAGAATGTGAGAAAATGCAAAGGGCATGTGGGAAATAAAGACATTGTATACATGAGGTTTTATTGTCACAATGACTTAGCAGTTTTGAGATGTTAAAGAAAATAAAAAGATTATAATTTTTTCTCATTTCTTCACTTTTGTCCCCAATGCGCTCCAAGTCTTCGTGGTGGCGTATTGAAACCGGGTGGCGGCGGACAAGTCTTAGTTGCCTCGATGTCTGAGGCCGTCAATCCGCGCATCTTATCACATGGCTTGTTAAGCGCGTTACCGTGGAGACTTTGCACTTGTGGAGGCTTCACTCTACTCTCCGCATCCACGCACAACTCACCACGCACCCCACCGAGAACCACATTATACTGACCATGAGGAGATTACCCCAACATGACTATCCATCGTAGCAACCGGGCCAATTGGTTGCTTAGGAAGCCTGACTGGCATCGCTCGGCAGGCTTTGGATTTGAACTTGCGACTCCAGGTTTGGTAGTCAGAGTCTTTACTTGCCGAGCTGCCCAGGCCCATCCAAAAATATTTTTTCTATAAAGTTAACCATGAATGGCATTAACATGGATTGACTATCGCCGGGCACGGTTTGTTTTAAGATTCAACTTCATTGTCATTGTGCAGAGCCAATTAAATGGCTATTTTTGCACATCCCAACTAAGCTGGGGTCAGAGCGCAGGGTCAGCCAAGAAACAGCGCCCCTGGAGCAGATGGGGTAAAGGGACTTGCTCAAGGGCCCAACAGTGGCATCATGGCAGTGTTGTGGCTTGAACCCCTGACCTTCAGGTCAGTAACCCACAGCCTTGACCACCAAGCCACCACTGCCCCATCTTGTTGATTTGCCCAATATATCAGCACTAGGAAAAGCATGTAGAAATTTGCAAGTTTTTAATTACCCTTGGGTGGAACTTCACAACATTTGGAGCATTTCCGCAAAATCTTGTCAAATTTGGAATTTGCAATCTAAAGATAACGGTTAAAAATTTTTTTTTAAAAAAAATCAAAGACGTTTGCCAGAAATGCTCTAACTGATACTCACCACCACCTCCTCATCCTTAACCACATATTGTGCCACTTTGAAGGAGCTCAGATACTCATTCATGCTCTGGATCTCAGTGTCATCTGTGGCATCCTGGTTACGGTCCAGCAGGCGATCTATGGCTTTGTCGTCATAGTGTATCACACTGCTGTCGTCTTCTTTGTTTTCTCCTTAATAGAAAAATGTATTGTGTGTCAATATCAACTTCAATTTCTCCACTGAGTGCATACAAAATTCTGTAGATGATGTTTGTAATTCCACCTTCTCCCTCGTCCTTGAAGAGCTCCTCTGTTCCAAATTTAAGGATGTCGTCCAGTTCCTGTTTGGACATTGAACCCGTCTTTGAGCCCAATCCAGGACGCACAACCAAGTGAGTCAACATCATTTTCTTCTTTGCCACCTAGAGATAAACAAGAAAGGACCTTCAGTTTTGACTGGAATGGTGGTTGGAGAAACTTTGGATGGTTGGAGTTTCCCCAAAGATGGTTTCAAGTATACCTGAGTGATTCTCTCTTCTACAGAGGCTTTGGTCACAAAGCGGTATATCATCACCTTCTTGTTTTGACCGATTCTGTGAGCTCTGCTAAAGGCCTACAAAAGAGAAAAGAGAGGATGAGGACAACATACCAAATCAAAACAGAAAACACTCAAGCTTCTGAAATGTATAATTTTTGTTTTACTTTAACATCAGTAGGATATTATTTTAATGGTTTAGCAGATTTTATCTTATTTGATTCCATAATTCCAATTATTGTTCCAAATTACCAATCCTTTATATTCCTTCTAGGCTCATCCATTTAGAAGACCAGCAAGAATCATATGCGTTTAAAACCATGATCTCACCTGAATGTCGTTGTGAGGGTTCCAGTCAGAGTCGTAGATGATGACAGTGTCTGCGGTTGCCAGGTTGATACCCAAACCTCCAGCTCTGGTCGACAGCAGGAAAGCAAACTGAGGAGCACCAGGAGCTTAGGAGGATAAAGAAATAAATATTTTAACTTTGGGAATTAATAAATTAAATGTTAATTTTAGACCGAGCGTAATAGGTATAATTCTCAAGAGTAGATTTCATTTGGCCAGTTTGTGGATTTGATTTGGCTGTCATTTTTCCCTTACATTCAAAAAACTTCTTGACTCACCGTTAAAGCGGTCAATTGCCTCCTGTCTCATGCCTCCAGTGACGCTGCCATCGATACGCTCATATTTGTAGCCCTCATTCTCCAGGAAGTCTTCCAGCAGGTCCAACATTTTGGTCATCTACCGAAGAGGAACAAAATTTTTATCACCAAACTCACAAGTCCAATGCAACATATTACTCACAACTTAATAATTCGCATCAAGTCCCAGGTTTAATTTTTGTCATTCTTTGAAAATCTTTAGACACCTGAACTGTTACACATGCAAACAAAAGGATTTGTTTTTTAAAATCCATAAAAAAAAGACAACAATATCATGGTATGGTTTCGGACAGAAGAGATCCTTTTTTTGTTGATGGTTGTTTAGTCCTACAGAACGCATGTCTATGTATGCATGCTCACCTGAGAGAAGACGAGCACTCTGTGTCCGCCCTCCTTGAGTTTGCGCATCATCTTCTGAAGTAGCAGCAGTTTGCCAGCAGCTTTAGTCAGGGCACTGCCTTCATACATCCCATTGGGCATCTTAGGAGCTTCCTATTTTCACACAGCCAATCAGAAATAAGTGTGCTGCAATTACGTTTTACTAATTTACTGATAAAAGATGTTCACACACACACACACACACACACACACATATATAAAAACACACACAGAGAAATGTGGACCGTACCATAGCAGCAACAGGGAAAAGATAGGGGTGATTACAGCACTTCTTGAGGTCCATGACAACGTTTAGTAGAGAAACTTGGTTTCCTCCACCACGAGTGTTCAGAGCATCAAAGTTGCGTGTCAGGATGAACTTGTAATATTTCCTGAATTCACAAATCAAAGAGGTTGATCAAGAACATATTAAAAGTAGCTGCCACTCAGCATAATAAAACACATTTTAAATACTTGTAAGTAATCTGCAAGATGGAAAAGTGTCACTAGGAATTGGTCTGAAACTAAAAGGTCATTACCACAAATATACTTAGCAGACACTTATCTAAAACAACTGTTAGTGCATTTATATTAGAGGGAAAACATTTGTGGAGCAACTTGTATTAAGTATACTCAAGGGGACAATGCAAGTGGCTTGTTAACCGCTATTGAATCTGAGGTTTGAACCTACAACCTTTGGATTACCAGCTCAGATCATCAACTACACTAAGCCACACCAGCACATACATTTAAACTTTGAAGCAACTACAGGAAATGTAGAGGGACAAAATCAATTATCAAACACACAACCTCTACTTTAGTTAATGTTTCTCTTGTCCACCCCTCATCCCACACTCACTTCTGCATGGGGCTGAGCTCCACTCTGACAATTAGCTCTGTTTTAGAGGGCATGTGCTTGAACACGTCAGCTTTGAGTCTCCGGAGCATGTGGGGTCCCAGCATATCATGAAGCTTTTTGATCTGGTCCTCTTTGGCAATGTCGGCAAACTCTTCCAAGAACCCTTCCAAATTACTGAGGATTGAACAGGGATTAAACACGTTAAAAACAACAGCATATGACCTTTAGTAATATGGAATATCTTCCAATAATTATTTTACATCACAAAGTGATATTTCAGTCATAATGCCTTCTCGTTTGTCCGTTTAACAAAAGTAACCTCTTGTACCATGTTTTGATTTTATGCCCATCTGCACAGTTTTTTTTCCATTGTTTTCTATGTTAACATTCTCTAGACAGATGACTTTGACCACTGCGCTGCATCTTGATGTTTGTTCAGTGTCTCACAGTTTTATTAGATGCTGTATCGGGCTAAAAAGTCGAGACACCGGTGCTATGTTATATTCGTTACATTATATCTATCTTTTTAGTGCAAGAACGCAATTCATTGGAAGGGTTGGAAATTAAATGGTGGATCGAGGCAAAAATGACACCGAAATTGATAAAAATGTCCCCAATATTTAAAGTTAGGGAGGTTACATTTTTTTATTATTATTATTAATAATAATAATAATAATATCCGATAGTTACAAATGCACACGTCGCAGTATTTGCAGTGTGCCGTCTGTCGAGAAGATGTTGCCGAGTCAGTGGCAGATCCTTGCACCATTTGCCCTTGGAAATCAATTCCAGGGGGGAAATATTGTCCCTTTATAAAAGACCATTTCTGACCCTGGTCTGAATGGCCCCTTAGGTAAAAATAAAAATCAACTTCGTACCAAAATCGACAACATCATTAATATTGTGGAGACCAGTACAATTCAACAATTCTGTGCATGTCTTATTTGGTATCATTAAACTGCATTATATCAAACATATGGGACGGCATCAGGTCAGCGATAAACCCAAATTGGTCGACCACTAAAAACCTGGATGGCACGTGGGGAGCGCAGACTGGCTTATGACGAAATGTGCGAGGAGTGATCAGCAAGGCGGACAAAGGAACTATACTCGGGTCTTAAGGATTCTTCTCTTCTAAGAGTTCTTTTGTTTTTGGGGATTTGCATTCTTTGTGGACATTGCCACCTACTGGGTAGTGAGGAGAATTTTTATTAAAAAAGGAATTGAACATTGATCCGTTTCTCACCCACACCCATCATTCTCTTCTAACAACATGGATTTAACCACTGGAGTCTTATGGATTATTTTGTGCTTTTTGAAGCTTTAAATTTTGGACCCTGTTGACTTGCAGAGCTGAGATATTCTTCTAAATATCTTTGTGTTCTGCAGATGGAAGTAATACAATTCTGGGATGGCATGAGGGTGAGTAAATGAGAGAATTTTCATTTATGGGTGAACTATCCCTTCCCAATTCTCCACAGCTGTCATTTTTGCAAGATTAATTGGAAAATTCCTTATTGGACATCGAGCGTTTTGTGACTTAAGGTCAAACGGTTTAAATGTCAAAAACCTTTATCAATTTTTGCATACAAAAAAAAAGCCACACACCTGAATCTCTCCGGTGTGAGGAAGTTGAGCAGATGGAAAAGCTCTTCCAAGTTGTTCTGTAGAGGAGTTCCAGTCAACAACAGCTTGTGCTGCAGTGGGTAGTTGTTGAGCACCCTGAAAAACTAAACAAAGGACACCACAGCACAGTACACATTAGTATGTCAAACTATCAGAATAATGTACGGGGGAAAAAAACCCCCACCAAAAATCAGCTCTTGAACTTTAACCACAGCACCCCAAATCATTTTGGTCGAATTATTAGGCAGAATACCCAAACTGTATTACTGACAATGTTGGTCTCACCTTTGATTGGTTATTCTTTAGCCTGTGGGCTTCATCAACTACCAAACATGCCCAGTCGATAGAGCCAAGAACAGCCGTATCAATAGTGATCAACTCATAGGAGGTCAACAGCACGTGGAACTTCACAGAGGCTTCTTTCTGCAGGGTGATGAGGGAAAAAAAAAAATCATCGATACAGATCCTGTGAATCAGATTCTCCAAGAAAATGTGCATAGTCCACGTCACTAACCTTCATCTTAGAGGGTTTCTTGCCACCACGGATGGCGTTGTTTTCAAAGGAGAACTCGTTTTCTCTGATGATAGCCCTACTGTCCTTGTCACCGACGTAAGTGACGACGTACATATCGGGGGCCCACATCTCGAACTCTCTCTCCCAGTTAATGATAGTGGAGAGAGGAGCACTGACCAGGAACGGACCCTTAGAGTGACCCTGGAGAAAGACCGTATCACAAATTAAAAATTGTAGAATAAGGATAAGTGAATGCCTCCAGACTTAGGTTATTTTAAACTTACAAAATTCACATTTCTACAGCCGACAACACTAATATTTTGCTAAAAAATACTTTGTGTCAAGCATATAACACTATTTAGCATCAGGCAGCTCTAAGACAGTATAAAACAATAATAAAAGTAAAAACAGTAAAACACCCACACACCTCTTTATACAGTGAATAGAGGAAAACAGCAGTCTGCACAGTCTTTCCAAGACCCATCTCATCAGCCAGGATGGTGTCGGTTCCCTGAGCCCAGGAGAAGCGGAGCCAGTTCAACCCCTCCAGCTGGTACGGATGCAGCGTTCCGCCCGTAGTGTCCAGATACTCCGGCTGACGATCGAACTTGATAGTGGGCTAAAGGAGGGAGAGAAATGGATTTTAGCCCTATTGGTTCTAGTGTCACGTGTGTATGACCAGACAATTTAAGTGACTTACATCCACGACAGGGTTTTCCGGAGGTCGGTCGAGTTTTCGCATCTTTCCTTTGATCTTCAGTTTCTTTCCTGGTTTACCTTCATCTCCCATCATCAACTCCCTTTAAAAGAGCAACACATATGCAGCATGCATATACTGAGTGTGTCATATCTTGCCATTTTTCTTACAGATAATGCCTGGTTATGTCCATTTGGCATTCAGTTGCAATTCCTACGTTGACAACGGTGTCTAGATTAAGAGGTCGACCGTTAGTGGATTTTGCCAATACAATAACTAAGGTGGTGATAACCGATTAATCGGCCAATAGTTTTTCCAAATTAAATTATAGAATGTATAAAAAAAAAAAAAAAAAAAGTCCTTTCCCCATCTATGATGGGCACAGACGGAGGCAACAGGAGTCCAAAATGAATAAAATCCTAAATACAGTTTATTGTGCAACTGAAATCCCAATAATGCCCCAACCAAAAAAAAAAAAAAAAAAAGCTGGTGCATGACGCATGACTTTTAAATATAAACATGTCTGAAAAACAGTAGGGACTCTTATTTTGAAATGGATATTTGGCCTTGTTACATTGCTCTATAATTATTAACCAAATTAAGACTTAAGAGTGGTTTCATGAGGAATAAGGTTTATTATTTTTATTATTATTATTCTCAAGATAAGTTGAAGTCACAATGCAATGCATGCTGACGGGGGACGTTGCCATATAGTCGCATATTCCTTTAAATTCCCCTCGCTTCAATTTAGAACATTTGATTATATAAATCAAAATGACAATATTTGCACTGAAGTGATCATAAAAATATGGATGAATATTGTGAATGGTGAAAGATTTAGATACAGCAAATCCCCACAAGGTGTCAGTGATTATTTCCATTTCAACTCTAGAGGCCGCTGTAATACTATAGGACCAAGCTGTTCCGACTGTAGAATCATCCAGCACCAGCCACGGAGGAATACGGAGAAATTATACAAACACATTTTAAAAAAAATCTTACAATTATCAGCATTGATATTTGCTTGTAACAGAATTCCAAAAAGCAACTATCGGCACTGATTAATCTGTAAAACTGATATTTCCTTCTACCAATAGTCTAGACACAAGCAACATTTGCTGATATTTTAGAATTAGGGTTATGAATCTCGCAATCCGCAGAATGAGTGTTAATATGTAGTCACATTCAATTTCTGACCTGTAATCAATGTCGTATTGGCAGGAACAAATTACATGAACCAATAACATCCCATCATTTGAAAATCCAATCGAGTTGCAAATTGCATTTCTGTCTTCAAAGAAATAATCGACCACAAGAAAAAGAAAATTCTGTCATAATTTAGTCACTCATTTCATCCCAAACCCTTTTGGATTTCTTTAAGGCTGTTTCTCAACTCATTGTTTCTCAGGGGACAGTAATAGCTCAGTGGTTGAGGCTCAGGGTTACTGACCAGAAGGTCAGGGGTTCAAGCCCCAGCACCACCAAGATGCCACTGTTGGGCCCTGAGAAGGCCCTTTACCCTATATGCACCATATTATGGCTGATCCTTTCATATGTGAAAACTAATAAATTTCACTGTATATATGCAGAAAACTGTGTATGACCAAAATATAGGATAAAAATAAAGGGTTCTATTTTATGCCTTCAGAAGTCTTGGAATATGATGCCCATTGACTTTGCGCTTATGACATAGTAAAATAGGGGCCACTATACATAAGGTGTTTACCTGTGGTTCCAGTACTGCAGTTTGTAGGCGTCAAACTCGGGAACGTCCATATCCTCAGCCTCCCAGGTGGACTGATCATATGTCGTGTCTCTCCACTTGATGAGGTAGTGACAGTTATTCTTCTTATCCACACTATCAAATCAAAACACCATAACCATGAGTTTGTGTACAGGTGCTGAAAATCTTGAGTGGATGCTCCACAACAATGCAGTATAAATGTACAAATATCACACCACAAAATGCTCAACAGACGCATGTACAGTTTGTACACTAAATGGAATAAAACACAAATGAAACAGACTAGAGGTCGACCGATAGTTGATTTTACAGATCCCGATAACTAAAGTGGCGGAAAAGGCCGATAACAGATAAATCGGCAGATCGCCACTGATTTTCGCTAATAACGATAGTTCCAAAAAGCAACTATCGGCACCGAATAATCGGTGAAACGGATATATCGGTCGACCTCTAGAACAGATGCAAGTTAAGACATGAAATAAATCACAAGTGATTCAATCCAAAACGAATCTTACGGTCATCTCACCTGTGGTTTAGGACTCTGTGAATCATCATCCACTCCATCTTGATGCCGAAACGGTAGTACTTCTCTTCCATCCGAGCATAGGTGGGGTCTTTGCTCTTCCTCTTCTCACTCTTGCACTCATCTCCCTCAATGCCAAAGTCAATGGGCGGTGGCTCGTCCATATCGTTCTTGCGCTGGTAGTTTCTGAACATCACCTGACAGTGAATCTCCAGCTAAAGAGTGAGAAATTAATGAGCATCGTTTAAGGGAAGAAGTTTCACACCCAAAGAGTTTGGTCCGGCTGATTTGCCTGGTGTGATGTCTATTGTTCCAAACTTTGGTACACATTAAAGAACCACAAACTATTCCTCTTGAAAGCAGGGTTTGTGTGGCACGGTTCGCAACTGGAAAGCATTTTAACCTAACTGCTACTGATGATGTGTAATTTGTCTACTCTACTGTTATGCCTTTCACGTTGTGGAATCAAACCGAATTTAAAGCTGCACCACGTAAAATTCTTTGGTTAAAAATGAACAAAAATTGCCATTATTGATCAAGTACATAAACAATCAATGTTCAAATCAATGTCATTACCTTACGGCGATTCACTATAAAATATTTTTTATTTTGAGCTGTCCGCCATAAGAGCAGTGCCGAAACACGACTGACGTAAAGTATTCTTCCGCAAATTACAATTTTAAGTTTCAACCACAGATGATCAACATGGAGACTCAGGCTCTGAATATCTCCAGTCACGATCACACAGGCAATGTCCAGGTAACCTCAAATCATGAGGTTCATCCACCATAAGAGCAGTGCCGAACTACAAGTTTCAACCACAGATGTCACTAGAGAGCACAAAGTCAAGAAGTGCAGCTTTAATCGAAGCAATCAAATTAAGAGTAAACAGTGCAAATCCAGATTTAAAAGTACATCAAGACTGTAGAAGTGGCTGTATTAATTGCTGTATTAATTCAAGATTATTAGGTTCCTGAAAGAGTTTAGGCTAAATACATGTAAATACCAAAATATAGTGGCATGTAATTTGAATTCACCTGTTTCCTCTTCTATGAAGAACACAAAATATGGCTATATCCATTGAATTATTAATAATAACAACAAAATCATTAATAGTAATTAAAATATAAATTTATCCAAAAAAATAAATATATCTCTTTAATCTGACATTGAAAAAAAAAAAAAAAAAAAAAAAAAAAAAAAAAAAAAAAATCAAGCCACCTCAGAATATTTTTTGTCTTTTTTTCTACAACGAAACAAGACCCAATGATCTGGTACCTGTAGTTCAGTGACCCAGGAGCAGTGCCAAAAGGACAAATTCTGCCATTTGACAAAGAACTCCCTTTCAGGACGTCCGGCCAATGGTGCGGGGTCGGGTGCATTAGCTGGGAGGTCAATGGGGCGAGGCACAGGGGTCGGAGGAGGTGGTTCAGTCCAGCGCCAGGTAAGAATCTTCTGCACTTTACCCTTCATACCAGGACACTGAAAACAGAATGAGACATGACAAAACATTTATTTAAAAAAAATAAAAAAGGTGCACAAAGTAATTTTTTATTTCACTGGCCGATCCGACAGTGGTCTTGGACACTCATGGATGCCTTTTTTAGTTACTAAGCTGCTGTAAGAATACTGTAGAAATAGCCCGTTCATGGCCTTATTTGTGACCCGTGCCAATATATTCTCGACTGAAAGTGATCGATAAAAGAGGGTTTCCAAAACAGTGAGTAGTGTTCGTCGTGTGATCTTAACATGCCGGCCTACATGAAGTTGGACTAAACTCATCAAGAATAAAAAAAATAAATAAATACTTCAAGTGCAACTTTAAGCCTCCTTACGAGTTCTATCCCACGAGCGATTGACTCACAGTGCAGCGCGGGCAGATCCATTCTCCATTGGGTATCTCAGGCAGGGGTGGGTTGAGGCAGTGAATGTGGTACGACGAGGGGCAGGAGTCACAGCACAAAAGCTCTCCACCGTCCTTACACACTCTGCAGAATTCCATGTGATGATCATCCTCATCTGCCTCGCCGCCGCCTCCTGCCTCGTTATCTTCCTCACCGTCTGATGCATCCTCACGAGCCTCCCATTGGATGCCCATCTTCTCCTGAGAGCGGAAGAGATTATTTAATTACACCGATTACAATTATGGCAAAAATTTAAGAAGTGGCTTATCATAGAGTTCTTTAGCTGAAAACAAAGAAGATCAGGACATGCATTGCGATTTTAAAATCTGAATTCCTATATGATCATCATTCAAAATGGAACTAAAATCTTTCCTCAAGGTACATTAGAAAACTCTATATTAGGAAATATACTCAAACCTCCACTAAAACACACACACACACACACACGTTTACATACACTTTAGCCAAATACATTCAAGCACAGTTTTTCCACAATTTCTGACATTTAAATGTAGAAAACATTCCCTGTCTTAGGTCAGTTAGGATCACTAATTTAAGAATATGAAATGTCATAATAATAGTAGAATTATTTCTTTCATCACATACCCAGTGGATCATTAGTGTTTGGTAGCATTGCCTTTAAATTGTTTAACTTGGGTCAAACGTTTTGGGATGGTGTTCTTTGGCTTGCAAGCCTCACCCATTTCCTCAAAACATAACAGCGGTCATTATGGCCAAACAGTTATATTTTTGTTTCATTAGACCAGATGTCTCCGAAAAGTACAATTTTGTCCCCATGTGCATTTTTATGGCAGTTTTGGAGCAGTGGCTTCTTCCTTGCCGAGCAGCCTTTCGATATAGGTATCGATATAGGACTCGTTTTCATGTGGATATAGATACTTGTCTACCTGTTTCCTCCAGCATCTTCACAAGGTCCTTTGCTGTTGTTCTGGGATTGATTTGCACTTTTCACACCAAACTACGTTCATCTCTAGGAGACAGAATGAGTCTCCTTCTTTAGCGGTATGATGGCAGCGTGGTCCCATGGTGTTTATACTTGCGTAATTTTGTTTGTACAGATGAACGTGGTATCTTGGAAATTGCTTCCAAGGATGAACCAGACTTGTGGTGGTCCACAATTGTTTTTCTGAGGTCTTGGCTGATTTCTTTGGATTTTGCCATGATGTCAAGCAAAGAGGCACAGAGTCTGAAGGTAGGCCTTAAAATAAATTCACAGGTACACCTCCAATTCAGTGCACCTCCTATCAGAAGCCAATTGGCTAAAGGCTTGACATAATGTTCTGGAATTTTCATTAAAGGCACAGTTACCTTAGTGTATATACACTTCTGACCCACTGAAATTGTGATATAGTCAATTAAAAGTGAAACAATCAGTCTGTAAACAATTGTTGGAAAAATTACTCGTGTCATGCATAAAGTAGATGTCCTAAATGACATTTAACCAAAACAATAGTTTGCTAATATTAAATCTGTGGAGTGGTTACAAAATTAGTTTTAATGACTTCAACCCAAGTGCATGTAAACTTCTGACTTCAATTGTATGCATGTATACATGTACGTACGTAATTAGACTTCTGACTTCAACTGTACGTACATACACAATGTAAATCAGCTCGTATAGTCGTTAAACCATTTCTGCCCTGGTTTATCGTAGAGAGAAACTCACGCAGTGTGGGCAGCTCCAGGTGCCTTCTGGTGCCTTCTCCATATCAGGGTCCAAACAGACCATGTGGTATGCTCGTGGACAGGTGTCACAGAGAATGATCTCTCCTCCCTGCTGACACACTTCGCAGTAGTCCTGATGATCCGTCTCGTAGCCATCACCATCTTCATCTCCTAGCAGAGAAAGAGAGGTACTCAATGGAGGAATGAAAAGAAAGCAAAGCTTTGAATTGACAGTACAGCTCAGATTTTCACTCAGGAACTGCACTTAGGCCACATTTACACCAGAAAAGAACATCCGTCTTGGGTGATCCGACCTTCAGTGTTCACAAGCAGTTTACACCTGGAGTCTCAAAAATGGGTGAGGAGTCACCACTTTAGTGATGCACTGAAATGAAAGTTCTTGGCCGAAACCGAACATTTCTGGATACCCTAGGCTGAAAAAACGAAAACTGACTATTTTAAATTAGACTTTGTTTGGAATAACTAAACAAATGTGATCAAATCAACCAAGATGGATGTTACAGAAATAATAGCAAGTTGCTCTTAGACTTCAGTACATTTCGGTCTACAATTTTTTGTCTTTTACAAACAGTGGTACGAACTGAAATTATGATGTAAACAGCCAATCACACAGCTTTAATGCATTATAATTGCTCTGCAAATTATTTGTTAGCAATGCCAAACAGCCTACTGTTTTTGCTACAGGCTTTTGTCTGGGAAGTGTTGGCAAAATCCGTTCTCTCATGGTTGTAACAAAAAGCCACAAAACTTTTGCCCCTTAATAGTTTTTTTTTTTCACTCAACATTGAGAGTGAGTCACAAGGTGTTGTCTTGGCCTATTAAAGGCTAATAGTTGACCTAATTTTTTCACAAGTGCAAAGATCCTCACCCTTTTTAGTCTTCTTTTTGGGTTTCTTTTTAGTGCTGCTGCGACTACTGCGGCCATTGGATCCATTTGACACAGACACACTGTTCATACTGCCATCATCGAAATCACTGTCTACATCAACATCATCCTCTTCACTCTGTAAAAAATGAGTTTGAAACCATTAACGATGGTCATTCATAAAAGAATCAAAGATAAATGTTGCAATTCCATTCATCGGCCTTTGAATGACCAGAAAATGACTTTGACGTCATTTGTGAGATGCTACGTCTAAATTTAGAACAAAGCCAAGAACATTGCTCACAGGAAAAGGGAAAAAAGGCAAAGAGTGGACAATTCTGATGTTCTTACAGAGGACCGCTTCCGCTTGCTGTTGAAGCCGCCAAGTTTGATCTTCAAAGGAGCGACCTTCTTGGTCTTAACTTTCTTCTCCTGAGGTTTGGGGGTAGGTTTGGACTTCTTGCGTGCATTTGGACCTGAAATGTACAGGGACTGGTCTGATTTAATTGCAATTTCATGGCAATTCATTGTTGCAAACAAACAGAGACCAAGAACTCCTCTCTGATTATACATAAAAAAAAATAATAAAACAAAGAGCAAGTAGGTGCCTTTCCGAGATGCATGTGAAAGTGCGCATGATTGCAGCATTGCGCTTTCTTTATGATTATAGTTGCAATCTACATTAAACATCTTAAAAACTTGGGATTACATACACTGTAAATAACAGCATTGAAAAAAAAATCAAGCTAGGACTGAGATTTTTCCACCCACCCTTGCCCTCTTTAGTTTTGGCTTTGCGTAAGGGAGCCACAGGAGTAGACTCGGCACTAAGTTGGACTGAAGGTACAGCGGGTGGAGCGACAGGGATGTCAACTGTTGCAGCCGCAGAAGCAGCCGCCAAGGCCGTGGTGGCAGCGGACGAGCCCTTCAGAGGATTGTTAGTGCTGAACTCCCGCCACTTCGCACCCAGAACCATCATCATTTTGGAGACGGCAATTTTGGGATTCTTGGCAGCAATCAGGGGCCTGCCAGATAATGGGGGTGAAAAGACAGCATGATCAAGGGGAAAATCTCTTTGCGTTACTAACTTCACATTATTTCCCATGTTATGCTGCTATCATTGAACATATCTGCATGCACTCTTACACTGAGACATAAAAATTGACATCATGGAAGGTCATGCAAACGCCTTAGGGCTGTTCACAGCAAATGCAACTTAATTGGTTTCCTATGTAAACAGACGTTCGATGGACATTTTGACCATTGCACCACATTTTAAGACAGCATGTCAAGCTGAAAATATATCAACTCTCGAGACACCAGTATTTTGTTCCATTTGTTGCAATGTGTCTATCCTTTTTCAACACAAGAACAGGGTCGTTCTGTGTGGACGGTCTTAATTCAGCATCCTATTACAATCGGCGCACATAGATTTTGCCCATTACCCCGAATTCGCTCTGCATGTAAACACCTTTAATGGCATTCTGGTGGCAAAATTTAATGAGCGCAGGACGGTTAACCTGTTGATGTGCATGCCCTCCCCCAGAAGTGATGTCACTTTGCATAAATTAGTTCACATTTACTATATAGTCCAGTAAAAAAAAGTTTGTTGACAAATTGTACAGATGTATAATTTGTCAAAATTATGAACAATTTTGAACATCAGACTATCTAGTAAATGCAAACTAATTTAAGCATAGTAAAGTCAGGCCCATGGGTGGGGTCAATGAGCAACATAAAGACATCAAAACCAAAATAAGATTTCAATCTCATGTAACTGCAGAATTCTTGCATTGTTTTTTTTTTTTAGAAAGAGATGATTTTGATTCTTGTGCATGTAAACGCACTCGGTGTTGTGTACTGCCAACCATATTTTATCTACCAGCACCTATTTTTAGCATGCAGGGCTCTAAACTGTTGACACAGCAGTAAGGAATGCAAATAATAAACCTCAAGTCAGAGAAATAGATGATATATTTAATTTGATGCAAACAAAAACATAACTGTGAAGGAATGTAGTACAGACTGTTCAGCATGTTGTCAATCGTTATTTCTAATATACTCATACCTGACAAACTGGCTGAACGCCTTATAGTTAGTCAGAGTTTTATAGTCCTCCTCAGTGAAGACATGATCAATGTCCTCCATCCCCCAGGTATCCAGCAGCTGAGACGAGGACTTTGGCTCCTTCAAATCAGTTCAGATGCATATGCACTTTCAGTTCCAGTTATTGTCATGAATTATGTGAATTTAAGCCACATACAGTTTCTGAATGTCATTGCTTTAGATGACAAAATATCAAAGCAAGCACATGCACTCTTACAAAAATTATTTTGATAATAAGTAGTTCTAATTGCCTCACCGAATCATCGTCATCCTCATCCTCCTCTTCCTCAGGTTCCCTTCGTTTGGAGGCAGCTGAACTGCTTCTTTTCTTGTCCTTTACTATGCTGGCTCTTTTCTTCTTTTTCTTGCCCGGTGTGTAGTCACTCCCCTCACTGTCCGAGTGGTCCTCTTCACCATCGTCCAATTCAGGTCTGTCCACTGGCTCTGGAGAACTGACGGCGATTTCCTGGAGGACACGGGACATTTTGAAATGGATACATTCGAATTTAATTGCCTTTTGGATGCGGATACATTTGATGAGACCAAAGTTTATATAAATATATTTCTTCTTATCCTACAATGTGACAATGCATCAACAATGTGGACAGACAATTAGTACATTTACAAGCACTTTAAGTGATTGATTTCAGTTGGATTGAAATGATAATGTCTTTTAAATCTCATGTTAACCCTTTAGCAGGAATTTGGACCAATGAGATTTTACATTGATGATGGTCTTGTTTATTTGGGATCCTTGTGCACAGCAACCACATATGACGTTCCAAAAACTGGCTTGCAGTCCATGTTGTCAATGATTCAGCTTGTCTTAAGTCATAAAGCCCATCTATGCTTTCGTTAATGAGTTCACTTGACCAGTTAATCACATTAAATTTAGCGGTTCAAATTAAATTCTGAGCAGTTTTAACAACATGGCTTTGTGATAAAAACAAAAGCTCTGTCTCTTGAACACAACAGCTGCAGATACCATTAATGAATCAGCCCGTTCAGGATTCTGTCGTTAAAAACAACTGAAATATGTACCTCTGATATTAGCAGTCATTAGGACATGATATCCCATTTGCTACGCCAACTAAATTGCTCTGTTTCCCATTAACAGACTGTTAGAGGGGGAGGTTTTTAATCCATAACACAAGGACAGCGAATGCCGCATTCTCAGAAGTATTGTACACAAACACCATTACCTCTCTACGGGAGAGGTTTCTCTTGCTGCCTTTGCTCTCACGGTTACTTTTTTTGGCTTTCTTCTTCTTCTTCACCTTTGGGGCTTCATTCTCTGACATCTCATCCAGGTCGTCCTCAACTGTAGAACCAATGAGAATCATATCACTTTGTCACTTCACCATATTGGAGCAATTGCGAATTTGTTTAGACACAAGAGCTGCTCCTCAGTTTAATCGATCAACAATTCTGTCGTTCAATGACATTGACTATTCATTTAGTAATAGGGTCACGATAGAGTAGTCATTTAGAAATCAATTCCAGTAATTTGAGGTAGTTGAGAACTCATCTGGGGCATATATGTTATAAAGTCCCTTTCCTTAAGTACCTCCATTTTCTGGTTTCATATAGTTTAAATAACATAGTGATACACAAAATGTTAAATGTCAGAGAATTACTGAACTAAAGTCAGATTTGTTGGGGTGTGTGTGTGTGTGTGTGTGTGTGTGTGTGTGTGTGTGTTGGGGGGGGGTGCATGGGTATATCAATCAAATTAGCCAAAATGTTAATAAACAATCATACAAGCGGTGTATAGGAACTTGATTCCTATAATGCAGCATTCAGTGTTTTCCTGGTTATTAGTAACAGGACAATCATGTGGTGCCTTTGTAATGAAATTGCAAATGGTGAACCAGGAAAAAAAAAAAAAAAAGATACTGATAATTTATTTTTGTACCATGTGGCACAACCCTTCCTTTCCTTCCTGGAAAGCAGCAAGATTTGGGTAGCTCGGTTTAGAGTGAGGTCTCATATCGCTCGTATAATGCCATCATGTCAGAACTAAGTATTCCTATGGACAACAGAAATTCAATAAGATCTTAAATGGACTTGCATCAGACCTTGCTGTGAAAACCAATACACTGGCATTTACCTCCATGTACCACATTGCTTAATTGAGTTGCCCTACAACGCACTGAATATGTTAAGACTGAATAATTTTAGTGGTGCAACTAATAGTCGACCGATATGGGTCAGACCCATTATGTAGAGAGCAGTGGCCAAAGGCCAATATATGATGTTGACATATGCGATACAATTGAATATTTGCCAATAAGACAGCTAAGGTCAACTAATTTTGTGATTAGCAGTCGATAACGGCGTTCACTTGGCCAATTAACAAGAGTGATAAAGGGATAGTTCACCCAAAAATGAAAATTCTCTCATTGCTCTTACCCTGATGCCATCCCAGATGTGTATGACTGTCTTTCTTCAACAAAACACAAATGAAGATTTTTAGAAGAACGGTCAATTCCTTATAATGCAATTAAACAGCTGCCAGCACTTTGAAAGTCCAAAAGTCACATTTAGGCAGCATAAAAGTAATCCACACGTCGATCAATGAATGTCTTCAGAAGCGAATCGATAGAATTATGCAAGAAATAATTCAATAATTAAACTTTTTAATGTTAAATCAGTGCTTCCGCACAGGGCTCTGTGGTTAGAAATGGAAAAACTCACATGACGTTCGTTCGTTCTGTTGTAAATAAGCGGCACTTCCGCTTTTTAACAGTTAATAACATTTTAAATGTCGCTTTATTTTTTTACACAAACGTATCGATTTGTTTCAGAAGACATTTATTGATCAACTGGAGTTACATGGATTACTTTTAAGCTACCTAAATGTGACTTTTAGACCGTCAAAGTGCTGGCACCCATTTACATGCATTATAAGGAACTGACAGAGATCTATCTTCTAAAAATCTTAATTTATGGTCTGCTGAAGAAAGACAATCATAAGCATCTGGGATGGCATCAGGGCAAGCGAATAATGAGAATTTTCCTCTTTGGGTGAACTATTCCTTTAAATTTCCCTTTCGTTCCAAAATCAACCCATAGATTTGTTAATGGATAGTCAAAACTTTTTATTTCTTTGAAAGTCAAAGCAAATTTGAATAAATATTGCACACGTGTTTGTTGCACTTTAGAAATTTTGCCTACATCCGATTTGCTGTTGTTAAACTGTATTATGTTTATAACCATTTATATCTGCCACTGGCACTCTCTGCTCTCTAGATATTGGTATTGGCCAACTGAAAAAGCCATATCTGTCAACCACAACACAAAATGTACTCAAATTGAAACGGAAATACCAATAAGCCCGCCAGGGTTTTCAAAACGGCCAAAAAAAATAACTTGGCCTGACTAGGGTCCAAGGTTTCACGGTATACCACCGGTGGTGGTGGTGGGGGGTTGTTAACGGTTATCATAGCATGTACATTTGCTTATCTACGGTATTTAAAGAAAAATGCAACAGGACGGAGAATCTCACCTCCGTATGTGCATCTCCTTTCCTCCTCAACTGCCTGTCAGACTTGTCAACTTGTGCCACGCACAAGCATGCAGCGGAGAAAATATCTGATATCACCAATCTCCAACCCCCCCCCCCCCCCGAAAAAGAACTTAAAAATCAGCAGCGTGGGATTCATTTGGACATCCCAAAAACGAACGGGGGGTGGTTGCAAATAATGACATGAGTGTATGCGAGACATAAAAGGTACCGAGAACAGCAGTCCGTCGTGCACCTACAGTATATGTTAATAATCATAGGACATTATTATAAAAGCTCACACAGAGGATGCTGTTTTTTCATTTGGTAGTTATTTTAACATGCTATGCTAACATGTAAACTCACATGCTTTATTTATATAACATGTTATAGCTTCATGCTTTTATCATGTTTATTTTAATTCTGTGTAATACCGTGAAATGGTGATATTTTCTGTTATCTTACCACGAAATTCTCATACCTCATTCTCATGCAACCCTAGGCCTGACTGATACATCTATTACTAGATACAACCCATTTCAAACCATTTTCTTCCTGAAAGTGATCTTTCATACTGGCTTACCCTTGTGCGTCAATTAAAAATAAAAAGTTAATCAGAGGTTTAGGAGACAAAAATGTCAGCACAATGTTTTTTTTTTTTTAAACAACATCAGTCCTGATCAGAACTACCAAATGGATTTATGGGGAAATAATTATTTACCATATACAAAATGTCAAAGGGATTTTTTTTTTTTATTGTCACAGTCTGGGATATGTCAATGATCAGCAACATTGATTTTGATGCATTAGAATTTTTGTGCAGTGTCCAATTAAAATAAGTTAAAAAAACGACTCAACACACAGTACCTTAGAGGACAAAAATGTCTGTCAAAGCGCTGCCATAAAACTATTATATATTCATGTTATTTGCCACTTTTCCTTAGATTTTTTTAACCAACATCGGTCCCGATCATACCTACCAAATATTCATTAATTTTCCGGACTTGAACCCTTTAAAAACCTGTTTATTTACATAATGCCACTGTTGTTTTTTTACACACACTTCTCAATACACACATAGAAAGCACACTCTGACATCCACACCAACACACCCACACAATTGTAGCTGCATCATTTATTCAAGTGTCCCGCAGCGCTCTCTAATACGTCAAACAGAAAATTGGGGAAAAGCTTGTATTTGCTCCATAGGCTAAACATGAGGAAAATGGCGCCATCTGGTGGAAAACATTTACATTTTAAAGAGAGGGCTCCAGAATGAAAGCATACATCATATAATTCATGATTGTATGCTTTAATGGCACTGGGATCAAATATTGCAGTTTTAAAAGAGTTTCAATTGGGATTTTGTTTTGTCCTGAAGGTCCCGAGTGTGACTATTTTGTGTACACAGTATATAATAGATGCATTACAGTAACTGAGGTTGAAATATCAAAAAATAAATAAATAAATAAATAAATCGCCTTTGACAAAATGTATGCCGGTGGCATTAGCACACCCAAAAATGTCCCGACGGTCGCACAAGGGTTAAACGATTAGCAAGGCCAAACACCACCAAGAGACGATGTAAACATCCCAAAAAAAGCACTTTGAATGCCAGGGCAAAGCCCCCCCTTAAACGATTTCCCTGAAAACTCGCTTCATGTCCGATTCCAGCACACGCAAACTGTCGTGCAAAAACAAAATATGAATCTTAAGAAAGCGTAAACCGTTGTTTTGGAGGCAAAACCGATGTATCTCCGCGTGCATACTAGCAGCCGAGAGCCCGCGAAATGAGAGTGAGCGCACAGCAAACCTTCACGCGACTGAAACCGGTAGGCCGCGATGCCGGTAACACACGACGCAACAAAACACCCATCAATATTACTATAAAACGGCCAATACTGTTCAACAAACGAGCTAGGGTGGTTAATGTATCGTTATACATTATCTTTGACAGTCATGTTGTTTGGTTTTGCCGGTTGGTCGACGGTTAGACACCGACAAAATAATGCGGTGACTGAAAGACATCGAGGGAATGGATCGTATATTATATATTATATATATAAAAATACAAATCTAAACACATATACACACACACAAATACATTTTAACGACCGAAATCTTTCCAAAAACGGAAAAATCCCAAAACAACACAACCCAGTGTGTTGTTTACTTAGCCGACTAGCCGCCGGTTAACCTAAAAACGGGTCTCGAGCATCCCGTTAGTTATACTTCAACATTTGAAAACATAATATGCCACTCAAATAATCAGCTCGATGCATTAAACGCTTCCATGTTTTATTCACGTCAACGATGGACCACATCAACAACCCCACCGCACTGTGAATGGAGTTTCACGGATGACCAGAGTAAGTATTTTACCTTGCATCATGGACCGATGTTCAAAATCACCTCTTTCGTCCTCACTGCCGGACATGTTGATGATACTTCCACCAGCTAGAGGGGTTTGCAAACGCTCGTGTGCCGATTCCGTCCTCCTCTGGTGCCTTCCTGTAGCCGGGGGAGGCAGAAATTAAGAGAACAATAAAAACGGAAGTTAATAGTAGCGGTAGCACGCTGATAGTACTGGTCAGTCCGAGGCGAAAACCGAAAAGTAAGCAAAAATGTCGAAATTGTGTTGCCTAAATACCATTTTTGTTTTAGTGCGAGTTTGTGAAGGATCTTAACATTTTAAAGACACGTGGTTGGAACAATTATGGACATCTAATAGGCAAACGGGGCATGATGTAATCAGCTACGCGTGCTAGTGAGGCTAACCTGCTAAATAAAGTGAGCCTTTAAAATTTACTAGCATGCTACAAACGCGGTCACCGGGACTTTTTAGGGTTAATTTGATTTATTTGCTTTTACGTGTGTAAATAGGACGATGTACGAAAGCATAAACAGAATAGATGCAATATAATGTTAAAATAAAAGTGTACTTACACAGCTTGACTTTTTCTCCTGTTCAAAATAGACACAGAAGAGCTCCACTTTTTCAGTTAGCCCCTAAATACAATTGTGATATGCCTAGTTTCTAATTAACAGGTAGTAAAAAGCATATGTGGGTTATTTGTTTGTTAAGCTGCAGGATGCACACAAGCGGCGCAGTTTCTCCCTCTGCCACTTACACCCTTTGCATAGACACAAAGAGATCAGAGGCCAGACATCCCATAATAATCTCCCTCCCCATATTCAAACATATACAGACATTCACCCCTCCCCCCAGCATAATTACCTTGCAACATACAGACCATAATAACCCCCCCCCCCTCCACACACACATGCACACACACCCCAAAGACAGACCCTCTCTTCCCCATTCCACCGTGCCCATGGCAACCGTTGCCGTGGAGACTCCCACCCCTGTTAACATCCCATAATAATGAACATAGTCACTGACATCCCACAATAACCATAACTCCGAAAAAAGAAGGAAAGAGGACTGAGCCGGAAGAGGAGGGGGGGGGGTTGGGCATTCGATTAGCAACTCCTTTCCAGTTTCTTATTATTATACTGTATGTAGACTGTATGTACAGTAGCCATTTGGGAGTATATAAAATGGCATCCATGATCAAAACTTACACGGCTCCTATACAAATGACCACGTCCCAGACCTCTGTTTTCAATGCAAGTCATTTTAGCATGCAACTACTATCTACCACATGCCTCTTAAGTTTGCATTTGGGTCCAAAACAAGAGTTGAACTTGCAGATCATAGCAAAAACCTCTACATGTTTTGGGTTCAAGGCCACGTTCAAAGCTGTTCTGTGCTCAAGTTTCGATAACGCAGTTATACTGCATAAGGGCCTAAAATGCCATTCTCATGCTGGGATGTGATAAAATAAGGCCTTGTCCAACAATGCCATAGCATGTAGACTGGCATACAATATCATTTGATGGGACGCGCCGAAAAAAGGATATTGTATCTCGTTCTCGTCTTCGCTTTCTGTCATTACTTTCGGTATAGATACCCTTCACCATTTCTCCCTGTTATCATTCCACTTGGGTTTCTCCCTGTTCAAATATACGTTAAACTAACCAACATGTGGAGCGGTGAAATCAAAAGCATTAAAAGCCATTGACAGACACATACACAGTCCAACACAATGCAAGCTTGCGCATGTTGTATTGTACGTAATATGAATATATGCCGTTTTATAAATGCAATTTCTTTGGGGTATGGGGAGTGGTATGCACCACATACCATAATTGCATTTCAAAGAATATAGAGGTGGTTGTCATGACAACCCACTCATGCGCACCCCTCCTCCACTCTCCAAAGTGCCAAGTATCCAGTAATAATGTCTCAGTCAAAAGAAAACACAGACCATAATATTCTTTCTGTGCTGGCAGTTGTCATGGAGATATGCAAGAAAGTGGTGTTCTGGGTTTCTGCGTATGTGTCTGTCTTTTGGGGGGGGGGGGGGGGGTGGTTTAAGGGAGGGATTTCAGATTACCATGCATGCTAAAATGAATACCATAATACTCCCATTACGCTCTCCACCAGTTCCCTCCTTCCCCCACACACCCTCGCTATAAAAATGTGACTCCATAACTGGGAGAAAGGGCCACATATGGACACCATCAGCGATGTCTACTGATAAACTATACATAATTGAAGGTGGGGATACGGGCGCACTGAGAAAACAACCAGACAAACGCACAAACAAAGGTTGCGAATTCCAGGGACTGTGCTAGATTGCTCCACAAATTGCTCACTCTCAAGTATGGTAGCCTTCGAAAGATAATTCCCAATACCTTCAAGTTTGAAGGTTCAGATGACCTTGTAAATAGCATGTAAGATGTGGTGACCTTAGTGTTGCATTAAAGAGAAATAAAAGCCATATTCTCTCTTTTAGGAGAAACCTCTACTAAAAAGCTCGATAAATGGTCTAAATAAACAGACACAAAAACCAACAGTCCTGAGTGTGACCATAATATTCCACTCCCCTTTTCTACCCCCCTTCAACCTCTGCCCCCACCCCTCCCTAATGGCCCAGACATCCCATAATATGCCTGATGACTAGACCCACCCCCCCCCCCCCCCCCCCCCCCACCCCACTCTTTAATCTCACTCTGAACCAAATACTAATTCATGTAAAATGCTGTGTTCTTCTCGTAGTCGAGGTCACTTGTATTCCTGGAGCTACAGAAATAGCTTTAAAGTGGCGGTATTCGTGATATTGACCGTAGACGTCATTGTTCAAGTTGGCTGTTTAATTAGCACACGCTGTGTTTAACAAGCATTTAATGAGTTAACACTGAACATCAAGATAAAGGGAAGCAGTTTGCCCTAAAAGCACCCAGTATGGATGGAATGGGCTCGACGCATTCACTATACATTTACGGTATTGTCCCCACCTCTGCCTCCTCGTCTGTACTGTTTTGTTCCCAACCCCCACCAAGCATGAGGATAGCAAGTCATTAATTTGATCACACAGATGATGTTTGAATTTCTATAAATAAATAATTTTGAATATTATTGTTGATTTATGGCCTACCTTGAAAAGCTTTAGGTATTTAAATGAAATAAAAAATATTCATTTTTTGACAGGCATTTTCATCCATCATACTTGGAGTGTCATCAAGGGAGAATAAACTGCAGAATATTAGATTTCAATATCCGAATGTCCATCCAATCCGTCCCAGTCAAACTGTTGCCAGTGGAAACATTTGAAATGAGATGTCATTGGCCCTGGACTATCATTTTTATCATTTTCAGGTTTATTTGGCGCACAGTGTCAGTCATAACATCACTGAAATTTCGATGTGGATCACTTAAAAAAAATCACTCCAACTAAAACGATATACTGTGTACTAGGTATGGGAAAAATTGACTAGAGCTGTGTACTAAATAACACAGTATGCACTGTGCACTTCCAATATACGCTATGCGCTCAGCCATGTTGTTTTTTAATTTTCAAAAAGTTGCATCATTCCAAATGGAACACATGGAACAAATGGAACACAAAAAGGAAATTTTACTTCACAGAAGTTTTCGCCATTTCTCGGGTGTCTAGAGGAGTCTCATTCGCTGTTACTAAGGTTAGGTGTGATTACATTTAGTGGTAGGGTTAAGGGTAGGGGTAACTAGGATTTCTGTAGGACCCCAATTAAACACAATAAACACAGCGTGTGAACATTGCACTTGTAAAACTTTAGGTAACCGAGGGTTTACACTCTGGACACAACCCCCTTTTTCAGCTGATGGAAGTAACGTTTTAATGCATATTATCGGTTGTCGCTAGCTTTAGCGCATTAGCCAAACTTAGTTCAACACTTATATCTTCTACACTGTACATATTGACACAGTCTGGTGTGATGGTACAGCATTCAACGCACATTTGCAAGGTGCTGCCTTCATGAAGTTTCGGTAGTTGCCACATTCACCATTAATTACAGTTGTCTTGTCAAGCCAGCGTAAGCCCCGCCCCTTCCGCTACGTAGGATAGGGAAAGCCGAGAGCACAGAGTGCATTGAGTGTCCAACTTTCCACACTCCATTTTTTGGGTTAAAGAAGTACGTCATCAGGGTAATACAAAATGGCATAGAAACAGGAGAGAAGTATGCGATTTGGGACGTACCTTTGGACTTAGTATGCATTATCTGCCATTGGCTACATCGGAAAGCGTGTTGACAGAATAGTGCCTGAAAAGAGGGTACGGTTCAAATATAGGATAACTTCAATAAATATGGCCTACGGAGAAATTACAAAGCTGAACAACTCTATCTTTCCAGATGCGATTAGGAAATTGGTTGTTGGTTATTTTCACAACATCTAACCAAACACTCCTAGGGAGATGATTGGATCCATTTGCAGGGTGTTTATTCAGATTAAAAAGCAATCCATTCAACTACAATTAAAATCTCAGAAGACAAAATCGAGACGTAAACTCGAAAAAATACCAAGAAGGGGATTCATAACACAATGGATGAAGACAGGCATGATGGCAGTTGTGATGCTGACACAAGTGAGCATTTTCAAGTTCAGTAGTTAACTACAATTACAAACAGGTATGAGAAGTAGCCATGGTAACAGTAAATCAGGAATATGTTGATAGCGACCTCTGGTGGTTGAGTGTGGAAATGATGAGTGTAGGAGCTTTCCTGCAGACTATTGTCCCTAGCTATATGTCTAAATTATTATTTATAATACCTTAAACGTTTCAATCAAGCTATCCAATGTCTGATTACATTATTAATACAAACAATTCTATTGCTCTTCAGTTAACCACATTGGTAAGCTAGTTTAGAGCAACCAATTAAGAGAGTTAAATGCATATTATTTTCACCGTGAGCTTTTTGGAACGCGCTACATAAATATACAAATAAATGGGATTAATATAGGTAGAGCTACTATAAGTGGAAAGCTACCTTTAGTTGACGTTAACATGAACTAATTGAACTAAAGTCTTGAGTAAAATCTTTCAAAATTATTTATTTCATAAGCTTGGTTGTGTACGGACAATTTACACACACAAAAAATACTGTATTTTAGCCTATTTTGAAGATTTATGCATTTAAAATTCATAACTGTCTAGTCTAATCTAGTGTTTTCAAATTCTCAGTGATTTAATTTAATAATAATATAATTGTGGTATGATTCAATAAGTATATTAATAACTTTTAAATGGTTGAAATTCAATATCATTCATTCACCATACATTCATTCATATAATTGTGCTGTGATTGCAATGATCGTGTTTATTAACCTCCATTGTGGTTCACGTGGATTTTTCTGATATTATATAACTATTATAAATCATAATTATATACAGTGCTGTGAAAAATATTCGGCCCCTTCCTGATTTCTTCTGTTTTTGAGTATTTTTCATACTAAATTGTTTCAAAAATCCAAACGAGATATAACGTAAAACAAAGGCAACCTGAGTAAACACACATGTTTCAAATATCATTTTTTTTATTCTAGCAAAAATTGTATCACCCATGTAAAAAACTAACTGCCCCCTTAAACTTAATAGCTGGTTGCGCCACCTTTAGCAGCAACAACAGCAACCAGAAGCTTCCGATAACTGGAGATCCGTCTTTCACAACGCTGTGGTGGAGATTTGGCCCACTCTTCTTTACAGAACTGCTGTTCAGCCACACTGGAGGGTTTGAGCATGAACTGCCCGTTTAAGGTCCTGCCACAGCATCTCCATCAGGTTCAAGTCAGGACTTTGACTAGACCTCTCCAAAACTTTAATTTGGCTCCTTTTGAGACATTCAGAGTCTGCATAATCCAGTTGCACTCCAGCTTCAGCTCACGGACTGATGACCGGATGTTCTCCTTTAGGATTTTCTTAGACCAGAATTCATGTTTCCCTTAATTATCTCAAGTCACCCTGGCCCTGAAGCAGCAAAGCATCCCTACACCACCACACTACCACCATCATGCTTGACCGTAGGTATGATGGTCTTTTTGTGGAATTCTGTGTTTGATTTACACCAGATGTAACGGGACCCCTGTCTTCCAACCAGTTCCACTTTAGACTCATCAGTCCACAGAACATTCTCCCAAAAGCTTTGAGGATCATTAAGGTATGTTTTGGCAAAGTTCAGACAAGCCTTAATGTGCCTCTTGGTTTGCAGTGATTTTTGTCTCGCCACTCATCCATGGATGGCATTTTTGGCCAGTGTCTTTCTGGTAGTGGAGTCACGAACAGTGACCTTCATTGACGCGAGAGAGGCCTGCAGTTCCTTGGATGTTGTCCTTGGCTTTTTTGTGACTTCCTGGATGAGTCGTCAGTGTGCTCTTGGAGGAGGGTCAGCCACTTCTGGGAAGGTTCACTACTGTGCCAAGTTGTCTTCAATTGGAGATAATGACTCTCACTGTGATTCTTTGGAGTCCCAGCGCCTTTGAAATAGCTTTGTAACACTTCCCAGACTGATGTATTTCAATCACCTTTTTCCCCTCATCATTTTGTTGGAATTTCTTTTGACCTTGGCGTAGTGTGCTACTGGGTGAGACCTTTTAGCCAACTTCATGCTGCTGAAAAAGTTCCATTTAGGTGTTGATTTGATTGAACAGGCCTGGCAGTAATCAGGCCTGAGTGTGTGGGTCTAGTCCAGCTGAAGCCCATTGTGAACGCCATTTAATAGATTTGGGGATTTAATAACAAAGGGGGCACATACTTTTTCACACAGGCCCAGTTGGTGTTGGATAAGGTTTTTGCATCAATAAATAACATTATCATTTAAAAACTGTATTTTGTGTTTACTCAGATTGCCTTTGTTTTATGTTAGATTTGAAGCAAATTAGTATGAAATATACACAAAAAGAGAAGAAATCAGGATGGGGGCAAATACTTCTTCACAGCACTGCAGGTTGTAGCAATGAGTTAAGGCATGAACAGAGCATTTATATTTCTAATTCCAAGATGCATACTACAATTTATAAGTATATATTAGTATTTATAACTATTTATTAAGCTTTGCAAATATATACATCCTTATTTATATCAATGTATTCTAAATTTACTGTATATAATCATTTCCTATTTCCTGTTTGCCCAACAAATATACAAATATATGCATAGATGAGCAGTTGAGTAGTGTGCTATAACATTTTCATCCTTCCACTATTTCATTTTGATAATAGGCTTTGCATTCCCTTCTAACACTGTGCAGGATTTTGATCTTGCTCCGACATCTGACCAATTCCTCCATCTATTTTTACCAGCAAACCACAGAGGAACATCGCAGCACCCTGTGTTTGTTGTCTCCCCTCCTCTTCCTGAGTCCTCCGTTCCCTCTTATTAATCAGTCGTCTTGACCTACTCATCCTCCTCTCTCTCTCTCTCTCCTCTCTAATTCTAAGCATCTTCCTCTGACTCATCCTTTCATCCCCTCCCCCTCTGTTTCTCCTCTCATGTCCCTCTCATTCTCGTTTCCACCCACCCTTGCTCTGTTTTCCCTCTGCTTCTGTCCCTCTCCCTCTCTATTGCTCTCTCTCTCTTCCGCAGTTCAACACTTTCAGCTTGCCTCTTGCAAGGCTACACGTACTGACGACAGGTAATCTTTGCATAAACCCTTTCTTCTGTATCTTTTCTTCAATTTTGCAGTTTCTAGTGGCTTTTGCATGCCATTGCACCATAAATGCAGATTTTGAGAGTTCATTAAGATGTCTTGGCACAACTGCAAATAATGCTACAGTATGTAGATTGCAGTTGTACATGGGTTAGTCTGTTTGGGGATATTTGCCGTTGGGTTTGTTGGTTTTGAGTGCCTTGCAATAAACTGTTAACCTCAATTGTGTGCATGCTTTTACTGTCAAATTAGCAAGATAACCAGTATACAATTTGAAAGCTTTAATTCTTAAGATTTGATTTTCGAGAACTGTCAAATTGCTGTTGTTTTATTGAGAATTTGGTCTAATTTTCAGGCTTTTTCTCCCTGAAATGTATTCAGATTTAAGTGGACGATTATATCAAGTCGTTGCTGCTGTTTTGGACCACGGTGTAGGGCATGTCTCTGGAGATGCTCTTATGTGAAGAGCCAGTGCCTGAGACATTATATACGGATGCTTTGCATAAATTGATGTTTAATGTAAATTTTGGGGAACAGTGTTTTCTTGCTCTAAATGACTGGGCAGATGGATCCTGCACAGTGCGTCTGTGCTACTATATGTGTCTATATGTGTGTGCATATCAGTGTGTGTCCAATCTGTTGTCATTTCCTGTGAACATCACCTTGTATTAGACCGCAACCATTCCTGCTACTCGCTCGCAACCTCTCTGCCTCCATTTCAGAAAGCTTCTCAATCGTTTCGCCAGAGGAATGTTAAATTATGTATCTTTTCCTTGCCCCATCACGCCACTTTCTGCGCTATCCACCCAACCCCTCCCCTGATTCTCTCCATTTTCATTCTCCGTATTTCTGCTGACCGCACGGTGCTGCAGTACCTCACTGGCACGACGTAAATTAGCATAGTCTGGATTTAGACTCACGATCATGATTTGAATCAGAGCCACACTGGGCTGGACAGACTGCCACACCTGCGGGCTTTCATGCCAGCATTATTGTTATAAATTAAGCCCCTCCTACTTGGTCTGAATGCTGCTGGGCTATGCAGGGCCGTGAGATGTGCATTGCATTAGGAAGGTGACAAGTGTGCCCATTTGGTCGCAGCATATTTAAAATGCAATTGACATTTTCTGGGTTTTAATCGGTTATGAGGGGTCTGACAACATAGCATTTTGCTTCTCAAAGCTTTTCCAGTATTGGTATGGAGGATAGTACTGAATGTTCCAGAAATTGTGTCCTACTTTCAAAGGCTCCTCAGATTGATCGGTACTCCTGATGTGTTGTCGCAAATTTTGAAGCTAAACTGCAATTGTTTAAGGAATGTTCTGGGTTTAAATCAAGTTAAGCTCAATTGACAGCATTTGCAGCATAAGGTTGATAACCAAAAAATATTGCTTAAACTCAACCTTTGCTTATTAAAAAGTAAAAATCGTTGTTTCAGTGAAAGGGGCCAGTCCATAAACATTTCAAATGTATAGCCACAAGACGTAAACTATGATGTGTTAACATGGTTTTAGTGTAATAAAATTGCTTACAAGCCATATCTGTGTTAAGTTACATCCAGTATTACAACTTTGTTGTCACGATGGTGCAATGCAGGAAAACCTTGTAATACGGTTTAGCTGTAACGCAGGTAAATCCCTGATTATATCACTCTAAAATCAAGATAATACGTATGTTTACGTCTTGTGGCTATGCATTTGAAACAGTGTGGATTTTAATATTTATGGACTGGACCCATTCACTTCCATTGTAAGTGCCGCATTTTTTGATCTGTTTAAATAAACAAGGGACAAGTCAAAATACTTTATGTGTGTGTGTGTGTGTGTGTGTGTGTGTAATCAACATTCTGCTGCAAATGCTGTCTATTGAGCTTCAACTAAATTAGTGAGCTCCAGTTCGAAATGTGAAATGTCCTCAGAGTGGTGCCAAAAGCGAGTTGTATATTTAGCTGTAACACGCTAGCAGTAACACCACAGGAAAAGGTAAACACATTTGAGTTGATTCAAAAATGTCTGATGGGAGTTGATGCTTGTCAGTAACTTGGCAGATAGGAGTCGATGTCAGTGGACAGGAACATTCAGTAGCAACATGTCAAGGTCCCATGTAATCATGTTGGTGGCATACGGTTTAAGCGAGTTTTGTAGGTTGCATTGGGACCAAATTTTGACTGCACCCAGGGCCAGGAACACTGATTTTAATATGAACCTGGTAGCTACAGGACGCCAGTGTAG
>JAVLUX010000032.1:3612200-3667200 GCA_032164185.1 Moxostoma hubbsi
AACCTTCTGATCTAAAATGACCATGAATACCAAAGGAAGGTGCCATTTTTTAATACCATAGGAGGGTCAAAAAAGTTAAATGCCATTAATGTGAAGAATTGAACTTAACATTTTAATTTCCTGAAAAGTAGTTCAAATATACTATCAATTATTTCCAAAATACATACATAATATATACTGTATACACTATGTATTTTATTACGTACAGTACCATTATTATGAAGATATAGGATAGGATCATATATGCAAACTAAATGTAGTTATGATATACTTCTTTTCTACTTTTAGAAAATAATTTCTGTGGTATAATTTCTGTGGTTATACTCTTTTGTTAACATTGTGCAACTCCTGGATACTTAAAGGAGCATTCTGGGTTAAATACAAGTTAAGCTCTTTGGACACTATCCGTGGTATGCTGTGCATTACAACAGAAATAATTATTGTTTTGACAGGAATGCATTTATACTGTCCTTGCTGATAACAGTTTGAGTTTGTTATATCAAGCAGTAACTATGATGATTTATGTCATTTTTTGACCTCCTACCTGTTTTGTTTTGTTTGTTTTGTTTTCAGTTTCTTCTCCAGATGTATGTCATCACCTTCCCAATAATTTAAAATTTCAATCTTTACACCTATAGGAATATTCCGGGTTCAATACAAGTTAAGTTGAGTGGTGGTGGCGGCGTAGTGGGCTAAAGCACTGAACTGGTAAGCAGGAGGTTGCTGGTTTGACACCCACAGCCACCACCATTGTGTCCTTGAGCAAGGCACTTAACTCCATGTTGCTCCGGGGGGATTGTCCCTGTAATAAGTGCACTGTAAGTCGCTTTGGATAAAAGTGGTTTTAATCGACAGCATTTGTTGCGTAATGTTGATAACCACAAAAAAATGATTACAACTCGTCCTTCTTTTCTTAAATAAAAAGCTAAATCTGGGTTATGCTGAGGCACAAAATGTAAACAATATGAGTATTTTTTTCTGTATAAAGTTAGTTACATCCAGTTTTACAACTGTTGCCATGACGATATAACCTCATAAACCCCGAAACCCTAAAATGACCATGCAAACAATGATTTAAACAAATGTACAGTCCAAAGATCCATGAGTTTTAACAGAAGACAGCTGGGATTGGCTCCAGCAGTACCCGTGACCCTACAGAGGACAAGCGGCTAGGGAAGACGGATGGATGGACACATTTTTACCTTTAAACCCTCAATAATTGGTCTAATTCACTTCCACTGTAAGTGGCTCACTGTAACTTAAAGAAAAGAAGGGATACATTGAAATAAGTGTTTTATTATGCCATCGATTGAGCTTGAACTTGTATTGAACCTGGAACGTTCCTTTAAATGCAGCACCGTTTACTTATACATTTGTTAATTTAATTATTTGTTATTTGTTTGTTTGTTTGTTTTACAGATCAGATTCCGATCGGATTGGATCAGAATCAGATCCCACTCCTGCACTTTTTATTTACCATTGTTCTTTTCATATTTTACACCCGTTTATTTTATAACAGGAGATTTTATAGCAGGTCCCACTGGTACACATCTACAAAAGCCAGAGACACAAAATCTCCTATTATCCAGGTCTTGATTTTCATTCTGATCTACACATTTCATTTTTTCCTTTTTCATTTCCATTCACCCTTTTTTAATTACAAAGAATTACCGTCATGGTGAAAACTCCCATGTCTAAAATTTGGAGGCTAAAGACACAGACGTTACACTTATTTGACATATACAGGCTGATTAGCATTAAGATTTGTATTTGAATAATATTTTTTCATTTGATGATCATTTGAAATAAACCAGGTTAATTACACAGCAGCAAGGTTAATATATAGACGACATATTCATCAAGCAACAATCCAGCGGTGGTATGTTATTAACCTGGGCGGTTTTCTCTGCATAATGTGAACTTTAGGAGATTAGTGTGGTGGAACAGGAGAAACTGGACAACATGATGATAGAAATGGACGGCACAGAGAACAAATGTGAGTTTCTCTCTTACATATTCAAATATTGATCAGAAATAAACCCCTAAAAAAGATAATAAAAGAGAAAATAATTAAAGCTGTAAACTTTGTGATGCAAAAGACCCCAAAAAATACGATGAACCCCTCGCGATATTATAAAGACATGTTGTTTGCTAAATTAAAATAACTGGGTTTTATAGTACCATTATGCAAAAGAAAAATGAATTATTTATACTTTATATGGAAAATACATACTTTTAATTGATTTGACAGTGTGATTTGTTTCTGTTATAGTAATGTAAGATGCTTTAAATTGAACAAAAACATTTTTAATTCCAATTTATTTGTATAGAACTTTTTTTACAGTAAATATTGTTTCAAAGAAATTTCACATAGTTTAAAACTTTGGCTTTCAATAGAATAAAATCATGATTAATCCCATGCTTTCAGAAACTGCATCATTTCAAATAATGTAAAAAAAAAACTATATATATATATATATATATATATATATATTATTATATTATTATTATTATTATTTTATATAATTATATATATATATATATATGTAAATATTTCATTATATCTTTTCATGTGACACCACTGAAGAAATGACACTTTGCTACAATGTAAAGTAGTGAGTGTACAGCTTGAATAAGTGTAAATTTGCTGCCATTAATGTCTAAACCGCTGGCAACAAAAGTGAGTACACCCCTAGGTTATTTTTTATAGGTCATGGCGGCGCGACCGATGTTTGCGGCGGCCTCTGCTGACACTAGCATATATATGTGTATGTGTGTGTATATATATATGTGTATGTGTGTGTATATATATGTGTATGTGTGTATATATATATGTATATATATAATGTTTTTTTTCACTGAATTACTGAGTGGTGGATGTGTGAAACAAAATTTCGTTTTTATGTACACCATGAAAATGACAATAAAAGGAATCAATCAATCAATCAATCAAGGTGAAAATGTCCAAATTGGGCCCAATTAGCCATTTTCCCTCCCCGGTGTCATGTGACACGTTAGTGTTACAAGGTCTCAGGTGTGAATGGGAGCAGGTGTGTAAATTTGGTGTCATCGCTCTCACACTCCCTCGTACTGGTCATTGGAAGTTCAACATGGCACCTCATGGCAAAGAACTCTCTGAGGATCTGAAAAAAAGAGTTGTTGCTCTATATAAAGATGGCCTAGGCTATAAGAAGATTGCCAAGACACTGACACTGAGCTGCAGCACGGTGGCCAAGACCATACAGCGGTTTAACAGGACAGGTTCCACTCAGAACAGGCCTCGCCATGGTCGACCAAAGAAGTTGAGTGCACGTGCTCAGCGTCATATCCAGAGGATGTCTTTGGGAAATAGACGTATGAGTGCTACCAGCATTGCAGGGGGGCGGGGGGGTCAGTGCTCAGTTTTTAAGTTAAAATTTGTTGTTTTTATGAGAAATCACATTGTTTTTAAATCATATAGCATTTAAAGCATAAATATGAATCATTCCAACTCTTGTTACAATTTTTTTTTTACTGCAGTATTTTAAAAAGTTATGATTAATATCCCAATTTTAGTTGTTCAGAATGCAACTAGCATGCAAAACTCAAAAAATACAGAGAGTTATACAGTTATTTGATCCATTCATTTTGTCTACAGCTCAATTTGGTGCCAATGCCATCCTGGGAGTGTCTCTGGCCATCTGCAAGGCTGGTGCGGCAGAGAAAGGCGTACCCCTGTATCGTCACATTGCTGATCTGGCAGGAAACACAGAACTAGTGCTGCCAGTTCCTGTAAGAAAATTCATCATTCAATTTTCAGCTGGATGAATGTATTAAAAAGCATAAACATTTTCATCTATAGGTATATTCTATTAATTATCTACGTGAAATATAATTGCTTAGTATATCTCCCCATCCATTTGTCTATCTACTCAGGCATTTAATGTAATAAACGGAGGCTCTCATGCTGGAAACAAGCTTGCCATGCAGGAATTCATGGTACTTCCTGTAGGGGCGGAGTCGTTCCGTGATGCACTGCGTGTTGGTGCAGAGCTCTACCAGACCCTGAAAGGTGTCATCAAGGAGAAGTACGGCCAAGATGCCACCAACGTTGGTGATGAGGGAGGTTTTGCTCCAAACATCTTGGAGAACAGTGAAGGTGTGTGTATACTGTATGTGGGCTAACGGTTTCAGACAGTGTAAGATAAGCCCCCTGTAAAAGCTTTATCACCTTGTTTGTAATGCACTTGTATCATAACTAATATATCCACATCTACGTTTTGATGGCTTCTCTATTCTTCTCGCCCAAAGCACTGGAGTTGATCAAAACTGCCATAGACAAGGCCGGTTTCACAGATAAAGTTGTGATCGGAATGGATGTGGCCGCCTCTGAGTTCTACCGCGATGGGAAGTATGACCTGGACTTCAAGTCGCCCCCAGACCCCAACAGACACATCACCAGCGACGAGCTTTTAGAGATCTACCAGACATTTGTCAACGACTATCCAGGTAAACTGGACTTAGGAGGACTTTAGAATATGAAATGATTAAGCCTTTTAGTGGTTGGAAAAGAAAGTTAAGGTCTTTAATTTAAGGCAATATATTTTGGCTAATGGAGTGGTGGTGGCGTAGTGGTCTAAATCACATAACTGGTCATCAGAAGGTTGCTGATTTGATCCCCACAGCCACCACCATTGTGTCCTTGAGCAAGGCACTTAACTCCAGGTTGCTCCGGGGGGATTGTCCCTGTAATAAGTGCACTGTAAGTCGCTTTGGATAAAAGCATCTGCCAAATGCATAAATGTAAATGTAATGTTGTATGATCTCCACACAAGGATACCAGAAGGTGTAACTATCTGAAAAACACTCTTTTAAATGGAGCAAACTCTGTCCACGAGTATTACGTTGGTAAAACGTTATTCTTCATGCAACCAGAAAAGTAGTCCCACCTCAAAAGGATGATCACAGCTCAAATTAAACACATTTTGTACATAAGAATGTATATAAGTGCTGTAACAAAAATATTAGCTTCACATTTCCAGTTTTATACCCTCTGAAATCAGCCTGAATGCAGCACTGTGAATTCGTAAAAAGTAGGTTGAAAGTTTTGCTGCCTAAATCGGTCTGTGCTTACTGAAATTTGAATCGCTGCCCCCAGTGACCGAAGCTGGAAGTGACCACAGTGTGGTGCCAAAAACGAGTTGTATTTGTAGTTGAAAATGACGTAATACAGTCAATATTAATGCATATTTTATTAACCATATCCTCTAACCCAAACCCCAACCCTTAACCTAACCGTCAGTGGAGTACAAATTAAATTTTAGAGTGAAAATGTATCCTCTGAATCGCCCCTACCATTGTTTACATGAGCGCGATATCTTCCTGGCTTCCACGGGACTGAAACCAGTGTCTTGGAGGTTGATTGTGTGCTAGCATTAGCGCTATAGTTGGAAATAAATTTGAATTGACACACACTCTTGAATTGGTGCGAAAAAGTCTGAGCAAGTTGCTTGTCAGAAATTGGGCTGAAGGGGGTTGATTTCAGGGTACATGAACTTTCGGAAGCAGCATGTCAATTTCCCATGTGGTCATGCTGCTGGATGTCCTAGCATCATAGACTTCCATTGTACAGTATGTGCATTTCTGAAAACATTTTCACTTGTTTTTAACAATCTGAGGGACAAATCAAAATAGATTTGTGGAAATCAACAACATGACAAAAGATGCTATAGAACAAGTTGCATTTAACCTTTTTTGTTGGATTTTTCTGCTTTTTAATTGTAGTATCTGATATAGTTTTTAATCGTATGTTTGAGTTCTAGTTTTACATATTATGGCATAAAACATGAATTAAAGATTTAATTCTTAGAATAAGAGGTAATACATTCTCAATCTTGAGAATTTGTTTGATTCAATCTAATAAATTGAAGTTTTTGACATAAATAACAGAGACAGATTGTTTTAAATGGTAAAAAATGGCTAAAGGGACAGTTCACCCAAAAATGAAATTTCTCTCATCATTTACTCACCCTCATGCCATCCCAGGTGTGTATGAATTTCTTTCTTCAGCAGAACAAAAACAAAGATGTTTTGAAAAATATCTCAGCACTGTTGGTCCATGCAATGTAAGTGAATGGTGATCAGACATTTGTAGCCCCAAAAATCAAGGAAAGATAAAATTAATCCATATGACCCCAATGTTTACATCTATATCTTCTGAAGCAATATAAAAGGTGTGGGTGAGACACAGAAAATTATTTAAATCATTTTTTACTCTAAATCTCCACTTTAACTTTCACTTTCAGATGTGAAAGTGCAAATTTAGAGTAAAAAAAGGAATTTGATTTGTTTCTCACCCACACTTTTTATATTGCTTCAGAAAATATGGATTTATCCACTAGAGTCATGTGGATTACTTTTATGTTTCCTTTATGTGATTTTTTTGGAGCTTCAAAGGACTGGTCACCATTCACATGAATTGTAAGGACCTACAGAGCTGTGATATTCTTCTAAAAATCTTCATTTGTGTTCTGCTGAAGAAAGAAAGTCATACACATCTGGGATGGCATGAAGGTGAGTAAATGATAAGAGAATTTCAATTTTTGGGTGAACTGTCCCTTTAAAGGTAAAAAATTACCCCCCAAAAAATGTAATTCATGGGGAATTTGTCTCTAATGAAAAAGTTAATTTCTGACACTAATACAACGTTACAGCATATTTTAGTAATGTGTCACCTAGCAAAAAAAAATAAAAAATCAATTTAAAAATCATGTTTTAACAATTCTGTCATCTTTTCGTTTATGTCTTGCCCTTAATTGAATAGTGGTCTCCATTGAGGATCCATTCGATCAGGATGACTGGCCCGCCTGGACTAACATGACAGGTTCAATCGGGGTCCAGATTGTGGGAGATGACCTGACCGTGACAAACCCAAAGAGGATAGAAAAAGCTGCTGAAGATCGTGCCTGTAACTGTCTGCTCCTGAAAGTCAACCAAATTGGCACCGTTACAGAGGCCATCCAGGCGTGAGTAAAAGCCATAAATCATAGAGGCCCTAGACATGTCAACTCAACTATTTTGTAATTTTCCACGTGCCGTTCCATTTGCCTCGAGCACTCAGCCTTGTGTACTCTATTGACTGCGAGCCACACTATTTGACTGCTTTGTGATGATCTTTTAGCACAGTCAGTGGCAGGCATATGCGCCGACGATGCGGTCTATAATTGAAAAATTAGTTTCAATCAATCCATTTCACAATCCATGTTTTTCAGTGTTTTTTGCCAACTGGAAAAACGTGTTAAAGGTGCACACAGTAAAACGCATGTTTATGTTTGCTGACACCTAGTGGTGTAGGTCAGTGGCTCTCAACCAGGGTGTCGGGACCCACTAGGGGGCCTCAGCACACTTCCAGGGGGGCCTCAAGATCTCTTAGAATGATTTAAAATAAGGTCGATTATTATATTTTTTTATATAATCATTATAATTCAACTTACTGAATTCAACGTAATAATTAATAACTCCCTTTAACATCTTGATTTTTTACGAAGAACGTACATTTCTAGACAATTCTCTCATCATTTACTCGCCCTCATGCCATCCCAGATGTGTGACGTGTGTATGAAGATTTTTAGAAGAATATCTCAGCTCTGTAGGTCCTTACAATGCAAGTGAATGGTGACCAGGCCTTTTGAAGCTCCCAAAAGAACATATAGGCAGCATAAAAGTTATCCATAATACTACAGAGGTTATTTCCATCTTCAGAAGCGATATGATAGGTGTGGGTGAGAAACAGATCGATATTTAAGTCCTTTTATACTATAAATCTCCACTTTCACTTTCACATTCTTCTTCATTTGTTTTTGTCGATTTATGTTCTTCATGCATATCTCCACCTACTGAATTTATCGTAAAAAAGGACTAAACATTCATCTAGTTTCTCACTCACACCAATCATATTGCTTCAGAAAACTTGGATTAAACCACTGGAGTCATTTGTATTACTTTTATGCTGCATTTATGTTCTTTTTGGAGCTTTAAAGTTCTGACCACAATTCACTTGCATAGTATGAACCTACAGAGCTAAGATATTCTTCTAAAAATCTTAATTTGTGTTCTGCAGAAGAGAGAAAGTCATTCACATATGGAATGGCATGAGGGTGATTAAGTGGTTTGAGAATTTGTATTTTTAGGTAAACTTTACCTTTTAATGGACTGTACTAGTATCACTCACAGCGTCAATCCCAACTAAGGTGCATCATCAAGTGTTATCAATGAAAATATAATCTCTAAAAGCATTTTATTACATCCAGCTTCTTATCTCCCCATTTTGAACTATGTATTTCATAGATGTAAGCTCGCCCAGGCCAACGGATGGGGAGTAATGGTGAGCCATCGCTCAGGGGAGACTGAGGACACTTTCATCGCTGATCTAGTGGTGGGGCTCTGCACTGGACAGGTACAGTTACACAAACACTCACACATACACATTGCCTAAAGTTGTGAAGTTATTGATCAATTGGTCAAACTTTCACTCTCTCTGCTCCTCTGTCTCTATTAAAATTTCTTTCAGATAAAGACGGGAGCTCCTTGTAGATCTGAGCGCCTCGCAAAATACAACCAACTTATGAGGCAAGCAATCAAACATGCTATTCTTTAACAATGCATTAAAACACGAATAAATCCACAGTCACAAAGTGGCACTGACTTTGCTTGTAAATCTGACCTGTAAAGCAGCAAAAACTTATAGCCTACTTGTTCTGAAGTACCAATTAAGCTCAATTGTCCATCAGTTTGTAAAAACAAACATAAACTGGGCTTACTATAAAGCCCTTACAGTATAAATCTATGGGGCAAGACACTGCATTGAAATTAATGTTAAAATACACACTTTTTAGACAACTTTACAGCTCAAATAACTCAATAACTCAAATAAAATTCATAAAGGTGCTTTAATATTTCTGCTTTTTAACCCTACATTTACATTGTAAGTGCATTCTGCTTGCACAATAGCTGTTGTTCTGAAAAAGTCCCATTTTAAGGAACCAATAATTAGACACGATTAGCATCGCTGACTGCAGACTTGCTCTCTGTCTATCCTTCTTTCTCCTCTCTTCTGTGCGCAGTTATTAACCAATCTCCATCTCTGCCAATCTGTCTCATTTCTGCATCACAGGATTGAAGAGGAACTGGGCGATCAGGCTCGATTTGCCGGGCACAATTTCAGAAACCCTAGCGCTCTGTGAGACTGACATCATTGCACCGAAATCACACACAAAAACAACAAATGACAAACAGAGTACATACTGCACTTAACTGACTGACTATCCCCAACTTAGATTACCCAGAATGCATAAAAATGGCACTATTTGCACTGACATACAAGTAATGACTTACTCAAACACTCAAAAGATATATATAAACTGACCTGGACTAGGACAGGCTTTAAAAGACCAAATATTATGCACAGTGAATACTGGACAGGCTGACATTATGCACAAGGAGACTGAATTACTTGATGGGCAAACCATGTCCACAGGGTGGACATGCATGCGTAAGATAACACGGATATGAAGAATTTAGGAGACAAGGCCACAACGCCTTGATGTTTAAAAAGAGGGATTTCACTCAGATGGAATAAAAGCCAGAGAGATGTATTTGAATCAGGTGTAAACATCGTAGAATCCAGTTTAAGCTTCAATTTAGAGTGCGAAGTACGTGTACATACATTTGCATTTACAAAGTTGACTTGCCACACTTAAAAAAAATAGATGTTGTTTTTATGGTTCATTGCATGAGATTCAGGGACAAATATGTAGATTATGGAAAATGGAAGGAACAGTTGCATAGTTTTACATTACATGCATTAATACTTATGCACATATGCGATGAGATGCATCAGTGTGACTGTATGATGGAAAATGATGTTGTAGTTAGTAACATTGACGGTCTTGTTGGCTATATGACGGCCCAGCATTTAACTCCATTTACTTTAGATGCTTTTTAGGGACATTTCATCATGTTCACACATTTCTGCATATTTAATCATTTGCTCGGGGGTCCAAAATAGGTCCTTATCGTATATGGAGTCACCGGCTTATTGGCCATTTAAATAAAAAATACTGTTAAAGAACGAGAATGAAATCTGAAGGATTAAACATGAATTCCCAGTATAAATAAAAGCTAAACATATTGCGCAAAGCCCCCCACTTTCATATATCTGCCTGATTTTCTCATGCAATGACCATTAAAGTATGAAAATCTCATTTTCTTTCACCCTGGATGTCCATTTTAAAAGTGAAGTGCGTTATTTTTGACGTTTAAATACCTCTATCCTAATTCAATGTGCAGAGACAACTGTATAAGTAAGACATAAGTAGCCATTTTGTGTCACTTTTAAAACATTGGTGTGTTTGTTTGAGCGTCAACTTATCGCTCAACCAATGGTGTGAGGTTGGGGGCGGGACTAGCCGTTTGTCCGATTCATTGCAGACAGGGCCGGGGCAGAAGAGACAGTAGTAGGGTTTTAGAAAACATGTTTGGATACAAACATTATTTCTGCAGTTCTGTTTGCTGCCACTAGGGGCGCAGAAATGACTCATTTCATATTTAAAAATCGAAATCCAGTGATGAAAGAAAAAGAGACTGAAGTGTGAGACAGTAACAGTGGGTGCAAAAATATCAATTTAGTCTTCAGGCTTCAAGCACAACTGAAGAGATATAAATAAATTCACAAGGACAGATCACACACAAACATTAGACGGACATTCTTACACGAATAGAGACAAACACACACTCATTCATTCACGTTTGTGTAGCAAAGTTTCACCCTCCCAACGCACACGACTCGTTATTCTCTGCCACCATGGACTTCAATTCTGTATTTCTTCCTTCCACGTCATTTCCATCCGTCTCACTCTCTTCACCACTTCTTTTCCCTTCTTGTGGTTATGGCTTGGCTTGTTCCCTCTTACCTGAAACGTTTTCCCCCTCACGTGATCTTTTCTCCATTATTGTGGTGGAAAGTGCAAGTGCAAGATGCAGAGAAAAAAATAACTGACGAGTCTGTCATTGAATAATGTTATGAAAATAAAGCTGTCATTACTTTCGTCAATGTCCAGTCTCAAAGTGTGTTCTTCAGTTCTTTAAAGACAGCGAATGACGTTTTAATGTTTATTTTTCTTCTTCGACATTTAGAGGACAGGAGCTCAATATTGTAAGGTGTAAGAAATGAGTGTTTCATTTTGGTCACTTACCACAAATAACCTGGAATGAAATGCAAGTCAATGAAATCAATTCTGTCAAACTGATTGAAATTAAATATTAAGATTCAACTTTATTGTCATTGTGCAAAGTACAGGTACAGAGCCAATGAAATGGAGTTTTTCGCATGTCCCAATTAAGCTGGGGTCAGAGTGCAGGGCATCCATGAAACAGCACCCCTGGAGCAGATGGGGTAAAGGGTCTTGCTCAAGGGCCCAACAGTGGTATGTGACAGTGCTGGGGCTTGAACCCCCGACCTTTCGGTCACTGGCTTATTGGCCATTTAAATAAAAAATATTGTTACCCAGTAAAAAATACAGTAACCCAGAGCCTTAACCGTTGAGCCACCATTAATAATATGCACATTTTTGTAACAATAAATATACATTTTGCCATGAAGTTGCAAATTATTGTTCAAATTGCAAATTATTTTAATGCCTGTGTTTGATGGTTACACCAACTGATATTTTTAAAGTCATCAGGTAATTTGTATTTAGTCATTGGGGTGTGTGTGTGTGTGTGTGTGTGTGTGTGTGTGTGTGTGTGTGTGGGGGGGGGGGGGGGGGGGGGGGTGTGGGTGCTCTAAATGGTTTTCAGAAACCCATTAAAAAATAAATTAAATACATTGGATGACAAAATTATCTAACACCTATAAAACCAACATGGACACAAAGCTTCCATTTTTACAAACTTGACAAAGTGTTTTAAACTCGATTTTTAAAAGATTTCAAATTTGTATCACCCCGGACAACCTTATTTGTCAATGACCCTTAAATATTAAAGTTTTTGGTGTATTTTTAACCATGTTAATTGCATAAGGATAAAAAGACCAGTGTGATATTATGACCTAACGTTTTGAAATTAAAAAATACGGCCCATTTAAACATGACAAAATAAAGCGAACTAGACTCGTCAGTTTGGAAGAATTAATGTCAATCTTTTACAGACTGGATGTGTAAGTAATATGTAAGTGTGTGGCTAACTGAACGGGAAAAAAACATCTATTTTTATAACAAGCTGTAATTAATTTTTATTGAGTATATTTCTTCTCTGTCAAAAAGAAAAAGAACAAATGATCCAGTCACTGAAACTGTGTACCTGGTTTATCAAACCTAACACAGCAAGTACAACTCTTAAAAAGCAATCAGTTTACAGACTTCAATCTTTCGGTTTTGGGGTGAAATATGCCACATTTTCGTGAGTTTCAGGCAAACCGTAAACACGTACAAACATGAACTGCTGAAACTACTATAACAAAATACTGACATATCCTCTCTGATAGATTTACCAACATATTTTGTTACATAAATGCACTAATTTGATATACATTAGTCAACATTGTACAATTTGTTTCCTGGTTCACAAAAATGAACCGTGAGAAGCAGTAAAGGCAAATAGATCCGTGGTGATCCTGATGCAAAAACATTTTCAACTTTTATTTGAATAATGACATAAACATACATTTTGGTGTCCATCTAGACACACCGTTTATTTCAGTGAGAAAAGCAGAAAAACAATAGCAGGAGAAAAGTCAATGTACGGGATAATTCAGGTTGAATTTTCTTGTGCGGTCAGTGGCGGATTTAGGCATGGGTGACATGGGCAGTCGCCCAGGGTGGCATCTTGTGGCTGCGGCGACACCATCCCCAACACATGAGTTGGCTAATTTGTCTTTTGTACTTCTACATATCAAACTATAACCTAAATAAAGCACATCTGTACACAATGCTCCTATCCAATTGTATACGAATGACACAACGCACATAGTTTTCATACCAAATGAAACAGATCTATGCTCAAACATACTTTTATAACAGTATTTAGGTTGACGGTAAGCTCAGAATTACCTGCTCAGGTGTGGCAGACTTGCCAGTGTCAATGGCCCACCCTGGTTCATATGCAAGAACTACGTGCACCCAGTCCTTCATGTCCATGAGATTTAAGTTAAACAGGAAAGGCGTATATCATGAATCCCTGTTAGTCATGAATACCAATCAACCATTTCATAGAGTAATAATAATAAATCAGCTAGATCTCATGCACATTATCTGACGATGGGAAGCAAATGTGCATAACGAAATGATGAGCTTCATTATAGGTTTGGCTGCAGTTTCTGGTGAATGTCCAGCAGGGGGCGCCAAAAGCGAGTGAAATGGTGTCGTAATCAGTCAAGGTTAAGGAGAATATTAGACGGAGGTTTCGATGAGTAAAACGCACCTCTCTAACCTAAAACTTTAACCTAAATCGAACCAAAAGTGGAGTGGGGGTGGCGCAGTGGGCTAAAGCACATAACTGGTCACTTTGGATAAAAGCGTCTGCCAAATGCATAAATGTAAATGCTTTTTCTGAAGCCACTGCGTCATTTTGTGTCACTTCTATGACACTTTCATCTCACGTGCCAACTTGCGTTCTTGGTTGGGCGGAAGGTAATCACATTGTAATAAGTGTGTAAATGTAGGTCAGTCTGTAGTACAAGGATTAAAATCTATCGGTTTTAAATTAAGTGATTCGATATCATAACAGCCGTGTGTGAGTAACAGTGCGAAAAATAAAGTGTTTATTAAGTAATAATCATCCGCTGTAGTCGTGATTTCTGTTAAAGTTAATAAAACATTTTATGAGACTTGCAAAAATGTGACAAATTGTGCCTTGGCATCAGCTCAGGATATATTGGTGATATACAGGAAGCTGGTGATCTTGCATGATCAAGATAAATGGACGGTGCTCCACACACCATCTCTAAGCCATGAAGACAAAGCTACTGTTATGATGATATATGATGATGAAAGCCAGCACGACTGCTTTTCACTTCACCGGAAAATGAAATTTATGTCATTATTTACTCACCCTCATTCTTCCAGCGTCCAGTTGTGTGTTCCACGGAAGAAAAAGCCATACAGGTTTGGAACAACTTGAGTGTGAGTAAATTATGACGGAATTTTAATTTTTGGGTGAACTATTATATTTAAGTGATTTTTACCTACCTCTGAATTTATTAGATATTTGATATTAGATATAGAGTAATCTATTACTAAATAAAATGAATAAAACTTTGTTAAAGATTACTCAGTTCAAGTTGAATTTTGTTAGGAAATCGAAATGCGTACATTTTAAAAACAGGATTAAATATTTGTGAGGCTATTTGCATTATATTATCATATATATATATTGATTTTAATTATTCATAATTATAATAAATTTGCATATGTTTGTCATTGCATTATATAATCATATAGATTGATTTTAATTATTCATAATTAGAATAAATTTGCATATGTTTGTCATGGCATTATATAATCACATATATTGATTTTAATTATTCATAATTATAATAAATTTGCATATGTCTGTCATTGCATTATATAATCATATAGATTGATTTTAATTATTCATAATTATAATAAATTTGCATATGTTTGTCATTGCATTATATAATCACATATATTGAAATAATTATTTATATAAACATTAGTTAGCCTCACAAGCGATGTTTTATGTAATTTATGCACATGGATGAGACAAATAAGGCTTGCAAAACAAATGTACAGGTAGACATATGCAATATCTGGTTTTCTTCTGGCAAAAAAATAAATTACTGTGATGACATGCAATAATAAAAGAAAATCCAACTGAAGATCAATACTCTCCATGTACTCATTGTGTTGCATATCCACGTTTCTTATCAACTATGAAGAAACGTCAATCAATGACGTCATTCATGACCACGAGCTTGTGTCCATTTTAAGTGTCACGTTGCCATTGTGCTCATGTAAGGAAATTTTGGAAAGATTTGACTAGATTTATAATTGATAACATTGACCCCACTTTTTCATTGTGTTTAGAAAACGTTATAATAATATCCCCTTAAATAAAAGGAAAGAATACTATATTATAAATTTAATTTAAATTTTTGCTAAATTTCATATACATAAATGTAAGTACAGTAAATCCCAACCTTTATTTTTGGTTCTTGAAAAAAGAAATTCAAATATATATCAAGACTATTTATCAATTAAAATTGTTTCTATATGTGAGTCCTTCAATATATTTACATAATGTTTAGCCTTCCCCCCCGGCTGTATTTTTTATTTATTATTTTGACTGTACATTGACCTTGTTTGTTTGTTTGTAGTTTAATAAAATAAAAAAAAACAATACAAAAAAAATACAAAATAAAATATTACGTGTCACGTGATGCATCGAGACTCAATAATGTTGAGCTCTTCCGATTATTTCTCATTGCACTAGACAATGTTTTGACAAATCGGTTATATTGAAAAACTAAAATACTTCATGCTTTAATATGTTCAATAAATATACATACATACAAAGAAACAAACCATCACATATTACCAACTGACCTATTTTCGTTCAGACTAGCTGTGTTCAAGTTCATTATTAGTTCGCCCAAAGTCTCCTTATCGCCGTTAATTTTCCAGTTTCCCCCGAAGAATCGAAATTACGAAACTTGCTAATACGTAACTTAATATTCATAAGCCCGGTCTTTTTTCAGCGATGGACGTCGGCAAATCGAATTAATTTTCAAGACTTGAGCTTTCACTATTGGTCAGTTTTCATGGAACGCCAAAACAATCTATTTAATATTCAATGATTAAGCGGAAATTTTCCATGAACGTCACCACGACCTGATTAATATTAATGAGATGAAACAAACTAGGTCGTTATAGCCGGGCTCGCGGATCTGACTGTAAATCACTAAATAAATAATAATAATGAAATTAATATATCTATGTAAATATTCTGTACATTACTCAATAAATAATTAAATAGATGTATCTATATACATAACTAAATACATTGTAATATGTTTCATTATTTAAATAAAAATTGTATTAATTGTTTGTATATTTTTATATTATTTGCCCATAATATCGCATAATATACAGCATTCCCTGATATGAAATCCAATACATAGAATCAACATAAATTAATACATGAATTGTTTTTTACACAATAACATTAAGTGTTTTATCAATATATGTGAAACCATTTCCTGTGGAATTCTCCAGGAATGTTTGTATTATGTTGTTATTCAATTCCTTATTATATTACATTATATTATTGTTACAAAGCAGCTTTATTTAGCTTATATTATATAAAGCATCCTCTGTCAAAGCAGGGTAATCTCAGCCTTGCACCATGGGCTTTATTGTGAATGGGAACATTAGTTAATTACTAGTCTTGTATTCTTCAGGTCCTGTCTGAGGTTTTGCTAAGAAAAGCTCCACTGAAAGTGGATTAGAGTAAGTCTAAACACCAGCCTGATCTACTTTCTCAAGGTGACTGAGATTGCAGTAGGTGACAATAAACTGAACAGCATTCATTTAAAAATGTGTCTTCACAATAGAGCTAAAAATCCTGTGACTTGAGGCTCTGGGAGTAAATTTAGACCATTATGAATACTACCATTTCATGACCACACGTTTTATTATTACCTGGATGACTACGACTATTCGCTTGACGGCTCTATAGTCGCTTTATCCTGTTGTTTTAAAGCAATGCACTTTTATGCAACTATTCTAATTCAGTATCAGTTTGCCCAGATTCAATTAATTGTTTAATTAAATAATAAACATATACTAGATAGGTACATTTCCTGAAGAAAATGTGTGGTGCTTGGCGTGGCAAAACTTGTCAAATAGCATTTTCTAACTTGTTTCTAAGCACTAAAATAAAGGTCATAGAATGTTGCTAACACATGTTTTTCATGATGGTAGCACGTTTTTAGAATGTTTTAGCACTTCACTAGGCGAAGCTAGCATGTGTTAGCATGATACTAGCACGTTTTTAGCATGTTTTAGCAATTCCCTAGGCATTGCTAACATGCGTTAGCATAATGCTAGCATGTTTTTAGCATGTTTTAGCACTTCGCTAGGCAAAACTAGCATATGTTAACATGTTGATAGCACGTTTTTAGCATGTTTTAGCACTTCGCTAGGCGATGCCAGCATGCGTTAGCATGATGCTAGCATGTTTTTAGCATGTTTTAGCACTTCGCTAGGCAATACTAGCATGTTGATAGCACGTTTTTAGCATGTTTTAGCACTTCGGTAGGCGATGCCAACATGTGTTAGCATGATGCTAGCACATTTTTAGCATGTTTTAGTACATCGCTATGCGATACTAGTATGTGTTAGCATGTTGCTAGCACATTTTTAGCATGTTTTAGCACTTAGCTAGGCGATGCCAGCATGATGCTAACACGTTTATAACATGTTTTAGCACTTCGCAGGCGATGCCAGCATGTGTTAGCATGATGCTAACACGTTTATAGCATGTTTTAGCACTTCGCTAGGTGATGCCAGCATATGTTAGCATGATGCTAGCACATTTTTAGCATGTTTTAGGGCGTGGCTATGAAGATTTTTATTGGCTGCTTGATAATATAAATCCTCTGAGGGAGAGAGAGAGGGAGAGACAATGTAAAGTCAATGGGACTTTTTTGGCCGCTTTTTCGTCCGCTGTTCAAACATCGTACACCCGATCGCTTAGAAAAGATATAGCACACCTCTCCACAATGAGCCGCACGATTTGATGCCTCACACAGGGGTACAAGATGTACATAATTTACTGTAGTGACAACAGATTAGTAAAAACCACAGCACACAATGACATTTTGTTTAATGCAGAACACTATGTTTATTAGAAAGGTATCAAGTAGCCACTGCAATGCACGACAGGAACTTTCTTGTATGCAAAAGTCCTACAAAACAATGAAAGAGGTAAATACAGATTCAAAGACGTTGTTTCTCTTGATATTACATCATTTTGCCAAATTGAGGGCTTTGTGAAGTTTGGTAAAGGGAAGTCTGGAAAAGAGCCATAATATCAGACCTCAGACAGTCAGACAATGTTGGTGTTGCAAGAAGCCAATAAACAGTTACCCTGCATTTTATCATAGCATCTAAAAAAAAGAAAAATATACATCCAAATCTATTAATAGAGAGTTTTAAGAGTCAAAAAAAAAAAAAAAAAAAATACTATATTTTAAATTCTTGATTATTTAGTTTCATTATTTACACTGCTTTCCAGTGTGACTTTGTTTACTATTTTATGTCATTTAATGTTCTGATATCATTAATGCAGTCTTCTTGTTTTATTTGTGTACAAGTTAAATATTCAATTTTAATACTCTAATAAATTCCAGTCTTCCAGAAATCACACACATATACAGGTGGATGTGTGCGATAAAGAGATTCTTTGTCACTTGGAATTTCACCATTTCATTCCATCTCCTCTGACTCAATCTTTACCATTTCTTTCTTTCTCATTCTCTCTTGTTTTCTTTGCTCCAGGTTCAGCTCAGTTCCAGATCTTCAGGAAGCTGTCCCATGAGCCAGTGCAAACACACATGCCATCCGCTGGTACTCCAGTGCAGCTCACCCTGTTGTCATGGCCAGACAACACTCCTGAAACATAGAAAGAGAATGAATAAGAACGTGAATTGTTATTGGCCAATGTCTACTTGCGCTTTTACACGTCGACTTGAAAGGAGAAATTGCGAGGCTCGATATGACGCCTGTAGGAGAGGAAGTCTCACTTTACAGTTAAAAAAAACCCGAATTGCCTTTTCAATAGAAATCCCCTGTTTTTTGACCACAGAACATGCATGCACATTAGCTGGAAATTACAGTTTCTTTTGCGTGATTTGAGCAAAATGTATGACACCATTGTTGTCAGATTTTATAGAGCTGATAAACCCAAAAAATAATTAGCACATTCAAGCCAAGGGTTATTTTGGGAATTTCCAATGGGTTTTTTTTAGTAGTTTTAGGTCTGGAAGAGACTTTAACAGGTGTTCTAAAACATATATTTCACACAGTCAGACTTCAAATGTGAATATATGTTGGGGACCTGGATAGCTCAGCGAGTATTGACGCTGACTACCCTCCCTGGAAACACGAGTTTGAATCCAGGGTGTGCTGATTGACTCCCGCCAGGTCTCCTAAGCAAAATAATTGGCCCGGTTGCTAGGGAGGGTGGAGTCACATGGGTTAACCTCCTCGTGGTCGCTATAATGGTGTTCTCGTTCTCGGTTGGGCGCGTGGCGAATCGTGCGCGGATGCCGCGGAGAAGAGCGTGAAGCCTCCACACGCGCTATGTCTTGGCGGAAACGCGCTCAACAAGCCACGTGATAAGATGCGCAGACTGACAGTCTCAGACATGAAGGCAACTGAGATTTGTCCACCGCCACCTGGAATGAGGCGAGTCACCTGAATTGACTCATTGGGAATTGGCACATTGGGAATTGGGAATGGTTCATTGGGAATTGGGAATGGTGCATTGGGAATTGGGAATGGTGCATTGGGAATTGGGAATGCCCAATTCCCAATGTGCCACCACAAGGCCTTACAGCGCATTGGGAATTGGGCATTCCAAATTGAGGAGAAAAAACAAATGTTGCAAGCAAGTTGCAAAAGAAGGACTATAACTACCACAATGATGTGAGTATACTGTAGATACTTGGAAAATTGGACAACCATTACAGTACCATTATATGTAGTACTAACTCATGTTTAAAAGCACAGAATAGCTTAAAAAATGGAAATTCGTGAGGGAACACATGGCAAATTAAGTCCGAAACATACTCCACGAAGGTACATGAATGCAGACGCTACTCAAGCTTGAATTTTGCCACAAGGGGTGTTATAGGGGACTTTAATGTGAACTGTCCGAATATACAGTAAGTTTTCTCTTTCAAGTCAACTTCTGTCATGGCAGAGCTTCAGTCTGCAGAGAATCTTGCTGAGTAAGCAACTTACCTGAGTAATAACACATCCCAATGGAACAGATTTTGAAGGTAACTCTATCGCCCCATTAAGTACAGAGGTGTTTTCCCGCCACAGTAACACAAGAACCCATGTTCTGCTAGCGCAATGGCAATGCGTTGGACAAGTGCTCGCTTTTGCGTACACATACTTGCATTAAGGTTGTTTCTGGTCTTAGCCTTCCAGGTTTGCCTACAAATTGTTGTCATGACTTGAATAGCTTTATTGGAAATTTGACGTTTTTTTAAATATAATTTTTAGAAACAATTTTGGATATTTCCAACTTTCCTCATTGAAGTAGATAGGAGCTGTATGTTCACATTCCTGTTACATAAATAGTCATTACACACATAGTCTATAGCTGCATGGGGTTGTTGCCTACCCTTAATGGGACTCTGTTTCAACTTGATTAATCAACATTAATGATCCACTCCATCCCACTTCTTGTGATCTGCTTTTTCAACTCACCCACTTTCTCGCCCTTTAGCAAGTCCCAGATATTGCAGTTGAAGTCATCATAGCCAGCAAAGATGAGACGGCCAGAGACGGACAGAGCCAGTGATGTAACGCCGCTGTTCAGCTGAGCATCCTGGTAGCTGATCACTTCCTGATCGGAGCGAATATCATACATCTTGCATGTGCAGTCATCTGAGCCAGTAACAACTGCATTACCATTGGGAACGAACTGAAGGAAAATGATAAACATATCAGAAAAGAGATGTCTTTAATATATTTATCGATGAATGTTTCACCTAGACAGCAATGAGACGAAATGGAAAGCAAATTAAGACTTTTGCTTAAGTCTCGTGTTTCTCACATTTTAACACCAGAGAAAAACACCTTCGTTACCACACGTCTCCTCGAGTTTCAGAAAAGATCTCAACAAGGTCTCAAATTAAGAGACTATCTGAAGATACTAAAGTCTTCAATCAATAGGCATCAAATTCTCCTAAGAATAAATGATCTGAGCTATGCTATCCACAAAGAGCAACCTCTGAGCAACATAAATTGCCTCCATGAAACCCAAGAAAAATTGTGATGCCCTCTTCTGCATTTTTTCGGTATTACATCAAATGGATTTATTTGATGAACTCACCGAAATGGCGTTGATGTCACTGGTGTGACCTTGGAAGGTTTGCTTGCATTGGCCATCTCTGATGTCCCACAGCTTGGCCAGAGAGTCACAAGCACCAGAAATGAATGTGTTCATGTCAGGAGACAGAGCCAGACACATGCAGTCACCAATGTGGTTCAGGAACACTGTCTTTTGCTTGCCAGTCTCCAAATCCCACAGAGCACTGGATGAAAGGAGGGGAAAAGACAAATAAACAAGGAGAGAAAGAAAGAAGGCAGAACGTGAGTTATATTGAGAAAAAAATTATAATAAAAGAAGATTTTTGTAGTGTAAATTGCACCAGTTAGCAAACAGTCAAAATGTTAAATTTTAGCTAAATGCAAATTAAAGTATTACAATCAGTATATAATATAATGCTGAGAAACAGACTGCAATGCAAGTCATATTCTGCGCCAATGGATCTGGTTTTGTTTCAGGACATCAGACATCAAGTGGCGAGCCAAAACTACTAGAATTGGTCATCGTACAAAAGTAAACAAAACTGTCCAAATATAAAACATTGAAATGTGTTAAATTAGCGTAAACTGGATGGGCCCAACAATATGAAAAATAATTAACATAACATCAGTTGAACTGGAATAATTTTACATTTTTGTAACAGCAAAAGGGTGATTTACCAGCCTAACACAATACAAACACTGGGCTAAATACTATGTTAGCATTAGCCATATTACAGCCAGATGAGAGATGAATGAGTGCCAAAAGTTTGATTGGATGCATAACGTTGCATATTGACATCTGGCTAATTTGACGAGCTAGTACCAAGTTTCGGATGCATTTGCACCAAAACCAGAGAGTTTTAATGGATGGCATCAACAATGAAATTAAAGGCAGTGTTTTCTTCACCCTTAAATTAATAAGCCTGTTTGTTTTGCTAACTTGACTATGTATGACTATATGATTAGTTGCATTTTATTATTAGCATTTAGCATATGTTTTCCCAGAGAACAGACCTGCGGCCCATTTTTGGGCCTCAACCAACCAGTTGAAAACCACTCTATGCTACATGTCACATGCTAAGTGTGGCATCAGGACTGTTTCTATTTATAAGCGGTATAAGCGGCCCATTAGGGCCCCTGAGCCACCAGGGGGCCCTGCAAAGCAAGATCATTGTGGAGCGGGATGTGGTCACGTGTCTGTCACTGGGGAGAGAGGAAGCGGTAAGTGCCATCACCTGGTGATGAGCGATATTAAACACCTTTGTCTCATTTCAGGGACAATGGAGACGGGCTTTAAAAGGCCACTTGTGCGACATACTGGGGTAGAGATAGAGCCACACGCAACTGCCACGTGTGCATTTGTTTGTGTGTCTTTTTGTTTAAATTAAATTTGACTTTGAGTGTTCAGCCGGTTCCCACTTCCTCCTTGCACATCCTTTATACTATTACAGTCATTGTTTTATTTTTGATGATTAATATTATTACTTTTCATATACTAAAACCGCTGCTTATGGCTCTAATTAGACAGTTAAAGGGGGCCCCCTTGTGGCCCGAGAGGGAAGGGAGAATGTTACTGCATGGAGAGTGCTGTAGCAAGATGTGACAGACACACACACTCTCAAAGGTTGTTTGTCATCATGAAACGCACCTACAAGTCGGGAGCAGAAAAAGGAAGAGGAGGAGTAATGCAGCCAGACCACTGGTAAGAAATGAATATAAGCCCAGATATCTGGCTAGAGGGTGTTTGTTCATTGTCATGATTACATTGCAACAGTTAGTTGGCTAATGTTTTGCAGTTGTGTACTGTTTTTCAAAGCTACGTGTTTTCAGACATTTGTGCTACATATATAACTAAACTGTAGACAATAGACATAGTGTCGTTAGCCAAGATTAGCTCACAGGCTCAATGCTATCTTCATTTCAGTTAGTCAGCGAGCTAGCTAGCTGACAGTATATGCAGCACTGGAGATGATTCAAGCAACCAAATTTGTCTTATCTGCATTATTTTCAGGTGCCATATTGAAATATTTAGGGGCATCAAAGGCAGCTAGGGATTCAGGTACACATATAGCCATTTTATATATGATCATTACTGGGGGGGCCTCCAAGTAGTATTTCGCTTAGGGCGCCCATTTACTCAGAAACAGCCCTGGGTGGCGTTAGTACTTACCATGTGGTATCACCAGAAGAAGTGACAATTTCACTGTCACTTAGGAAGCGTGCACAGGACAAGTAACCTACAAAAATAGAGAGATACACTATTACATAACAGAGTACAACATTCAGGAGTCCTACTTGTAAATATGCAAGAGAGTAATGTTAAATATACCTGCGTGAGCATTCACGTTGTAATGGTTTTGAATTTTTAATATGGTTTGTATTTCTAATTCATTTGGTTGATTTTTAGTTTTAGTTTTGTTTGTTAGTTCTTTGTTAATAAAGTAAATAAAGTGTCTAAGGGGAGTGTGATACGACTGAAAGTAATCGTAGCGTTCTCATCTTGATCAGGGGGCTCACAAAACGTTGGACAGTGTAGAGAAGGGGGTGGACGGGCATACGCACAACTTTCCTTGACTGAAACGCGTGTTTTTTGGCGTTTAACAGCGGCTCTGCATCTCATGGGACGGTGGAAAACAAGGGTCATGGCGGCGACGTGTTAACTCATTTACACTCTCTCTAAAGCCGATCTCTGCATTTAAAGACAACAGTGAAGAGGTACCATTATGTGACACATCAGGTGCGTTTCATCCCACTACTAGCGATGTAAAGTTCATTTAATTTAAGTATTCATTTATTTTGTGAAAGTAAATAATATTGTTATTATTCCGCACTGCAAGGAATGAGGATTTCAGAGATTAGCAGATTGAGATTGTGAGACTACAGTTCAAATTCAGTATTTGGGATGATCTGCTACCTGAAGCATGTCGTTCATCAACAATTCGGCTAAATGAGGAATGCAATTCTGATCTCTTAAATACCGGATGATACGGACGGTTGGCAACTGTTATGCACGGCACACATGGCTGAAAGTTTATGAATCAACTTGTGGACCGGGCGCTACCAGACCAATTTATGAGCGGCCCACCAGGAATTCCCCCAATCCTCCCAATTAGCCACACTGTTTAATTTTGAACAGCAGAATAAGAATATGAACTTTGTATTAAGGTCATGGCTATATCACCAATAGAGCTGGTTATTTTATCGTTATTGACATTCAGGCTACTTTTCTCTTTCACTTGCTCCTTCAAAAATCCACTCGTCATGGACAAGCGTTAATGTTGAGCCCTGCTGAACTTCAAACCAAACTCTTTACCAGCTCCAAATTAAATGTAAAACAAATCACAGATTGACAGGGTAATGAGTGAAAAGACTGTCATCTCTTTCCATGAGCGATTATTCCCGTTGTGTTGCTAATGCAATGAGGTCAAGGCTGTCTATACTCGCTGTCTAGTATCTGTGTTACGGTTATGGCGGTTTAAAAACAGGTCGCAAAAAAACCCAAAAAATAAATAAAGATTATTTTCATCTGACCTTGGCGTTTCAGAGCCATGAAACCTTATTTTAGTTTAGCTTTCTTCGTTTAGCTAGTCTTCGTTTATGATAATAACCTTGGTGAGCATCCAATTCTTTCACAATCTTGACTACGGGTGTCTTCAAGTTGTAGACAGTACACATGTTGTCGAGACCACCACTGGCCACAAGGTTTCCAGAAGGAGCGTATGCGCAGGTCATCACCCATGAGGACTTGAGAGGAACAGCGTTGATCTGAAGGAAGAGGGAAATATCATTGCTATTCCTTGAAGGGTAAACAGGAAGTGTGAGGACTTTTGATGAAACATTAAATGAGATATCATAGTTTAACCCTTACAAAAATCAAGTGTTCTGGCAAACTTGCCACTCATTGTTTTATCATGCAAATTAGTTTTGTGGCAAACTCTTCATTGTCGCCAAAGTTTCGCCGCAGGTGAAGAGCTGCAAAATTCTGGCAAACATTTTGCTCCGAATCGCGAGCTCATTTGCTTGTGAAGATACTGAATGGGAAATTTGCGGCAAGTTTATCAGAACTTTAGATTTGTTTTTTGTAAATGACCATATTTATTATGATATGATGGTAGATAGAAATTATTCTGGGCAACGGTGCTAATGCAAAGTTGTCCTGGATGGCTACAATTACTGTATTTTACCAGAAGGAACTGTGTAAAATGTATAATTAAAAAAAGAAAAATTCATATAAGCTATACTAGGACATTAAAATTGGTAAATGGTCTGCATTATATAGCACTTTTTTAACCTTAGAGGTTACTAAAGTGCTTTAGACTGTGTCCCAATTCACCCAATCGCACACACACACATACACCAATGGTGGTAGAGCTGCCATGCAAGGCGCTAGCCTGCCATTGGGAGCAACTTTGGGTTCAGTGTCTTGCCCAAGGACACTTCGGCATGTGGAGTCATGTGGGCCGGGAATCGAACCACCAACCCTGCGATTGTCAGCCGACCCGCTCTACCAACTGAGCCGCCCCTGATCCCCCTGGTAGGCGATTGTTTGATGTATAGTCCAAAATAGCAGCTAGCGTAATAGTTAGCGTATAATATACAGTAGCTTAAACGTATTAGTTTAATGAATGAATGAATGAGTCGGTTAGACTCACCTTGTTACCAGAGTGAGAGTCCCAGATAAGGAGTTTTCCATCCTGCGATGCACTGACCATTAGCCTAAAGATGAGAACAGGAAAAGACGGTTTGCCAATAGAAAGATAACGTTTAATACCATGAGGCATTTAGTCGGTTTCTGTTCTTCTTTTTATGCTTTTATTTATTTAGACAATACAAACCTAAATCTATTGAGCTTTACACACTGTATACAGCTGCACAAATAACTACTGCATGTGTGCACCATTATACAACAAAGTATGAATATAATTTTCTTGGATTTGATTGCAACCGTTGTGCAATACGCCTGTTAAATTTATTTCAGTTTGTTGGACAGTCCCAAAATGTCATCCATGGTATTTGGAGTTTCTAATGGATGCCTCAATGTATTATAGTGCTTTGGGCACATCAAATGATTAACATATAGTTGTCACACGTTTTAGGCAGCTCGGCGCTATTCCCAAGCTAACTTGTTCTAAATCGCTGCCTGTGCAGGTAAATCTTATTTTATCCTAGACATGGTTGAGTATCTGCTTGAAGACTTGCGTGGCTTAAGTCAGGCCACTGACCCTGTTAATTGATCTAACTAAGAATTAGCTAATTCAAGGTGAGCACAAGGTGTGCTTGACTTCTGTATAAGAGCTCTTAACCTGGTTTAGCAGATCATGTTTTGACAACAAAGGGCAATGGGTAAACCAAAATACATGTATTTCAATTTCTGTCAACTAATTTTGCATTTAATTCTTAATATTTGCAATGTAATGCTCACTTGTGGGACTTTTGGGGGCAAAATCACTAGAAAGAGTCTACTGATTGCATTTACAGTGCAGCATGACCAAGCACAGCTCATTTTAGTACTGGTAAGATATCCTTACCTGTTGTCTGTAGCCCAGTGCATAGCGTAGATTTTGGCCAGGTGGCCCTTCAGTGTCTTCCTGGTCTTGAGTTGGACCCGAGGGGCAGGTGCCACCCCAGCAGCAGCAGCAGCCATATCCGTGTCATGGGCTGCTTTGCGAGCCGCCTGAGACCAAATATTTTATTTTAGTTCATTTTTTACTATAAGTAATATTACTGTGGTCTTACAGTGCATTCAATGTGTACATTTTTCAGTATGTGTGTTCCCTGGGAATCTAAATAATGACCAAGGTGTTGCCATTACCAAGCTCGATCAGATAAGCTACAAAAAACCTATATTGCATCTAATGCATTTTTTACATTTGTATCATTGTCTATCATTGTATATACTGTATATAATAACTTTACACTAGTCTTACCTCGATCTGTGTCTTCAGGCCTTCGGCCTCCTTCTTCATCTGTTCCATTTCACCCATGGCAGCCGTTGAATGTGCTGCTTACAAACACAAACTGCTGGAAAAAAGGCAACATGAAAAATGTTGTACAATCGAATACAATTTATTCAGTCCCTGACAACCTGACACAAATCTGAACTAGGCAGTATGTGTGACTATCAGACATGTGGAATCAAGACAAGTCGTAATATTGAAGATGGATGACTTGACTTGATCTTGACAGATTTGAGAAAAGTCAAGACTCACCCTTAATGCAATTACTTAATAACCTTCTTTTGACTTGATACTGAACCAATCTCATTGCCCATTGTAATCCATTCACTGTCCATTCATTGCGTGTGAACTCTGTGATATCTCAAGTTATCAATGCCAAACCATTAGACTGTAATATTAAATACATATTTGCACTGAACTACCAACAACGACATTGTTCGTTTAGAAAATGAATGAGTCAGGAACTATAAAAGCCAAGTTCTAAAGATTCAGTTCAATAATGTTAGCTTGCAACTGCTAAGCATGTTGTTCACTAGCAATGTAGCTTGGGTATTTCAGTACGGTATTTTATGTACCAACCAATGCTGTGTCCTAAATCTTGAGTGGCGCTTATTGAAGCATGTATTTGACTACATAAAGTCTCAAATCGCTCCTAAATGTATAATGTAGGCCACATCTACAATAATAAGTTTTAGATTTGAAAATGCATACAATCTACTGCAAACAAAAACGAGACCTTTGAAAACACGGTCCGTAACCGCATACTTTGGAAAACAACGGATTAGTGTGGACGTGGCCTTCGTTTAAGATTTTAAAACACCCATAATTGGTCAATCCATCAATTTAATCAAATAAAAAATAAAAATGTTGCCTCTAGGCTGACATCAAACCTCTTGTTGGGTGGCCAGTGGAGATGACGAGGAATGATATGCCTTGTCGTGCTACAGAGATCCTAATGAACTTAATTCACAGATAAGTAGCTACTACCTAAGGCTTGGTAGTACTTCAAGCAAAAATCTGCAATATCGAGTCTTGTGCAATTGATGATTGATTAGTCATATAATAGCAGCGAGATGACTATGCAATCTCCATTTAATCGTTTGACGAAAACTGCTTTGTTAAATATGCAAAGGAGGGCTAGAATAAAAGTCTAAGTCCCTGCAGGAGCTGATAGGGGAAGCTTATCAAATCTCCTGTCATCCGATTATCGACCGCTCTTTTCTACAGGATCAGGCAAGACCTGGGGTTGAAAGATCAAAGACAAAAACACAGGGAAAGGCTGTACATATTGTGGGTGTCTTGGGGGATGTCAGTTGCAATCTACAAAATGACGTGACAGCTCTTCTTTGGTAAGAAAGTGTTCAAGATTCATTGACACCTACATGTACAATGAGACCTGAATATTGCAAGATTTTCAAGATCTGTTTTATAACACAGCCAAGAGAAGCAGGGTAACTCGGCAAAGAGCCAAACTTTGCAACTTGCAACAAAATGAACTGTTTGGAAATTAAAGGCCGAAGGAATGCATCAAATAATAAGTGTAATATTTTGCTACAACTGTATGAAATGTATCCAATCCCTCAACATGCCCACCTGAAAGCACTGGTTTTGTGTTGGCCCAGGATTCAAAAACCAACGTTTAAATCTCCATATCATTTAAACTCTTAAAAAAGTTGCTGCAGAGGAACCTTGCATGGTATTGTGGTACAAGAACTACAAGTTAGTAGATAAAAGTACACTACTAGAAATATGGCCATGTCCATAAAATGCATTTTCACTTACTATGAATGCAGAATGCACAGAAATGCATAAATACAGCAAACATTTAGGTCTAGATTTCTTTGTCATATGCGATGCACAATTTTCATGCAAACTAAAAACTACAAACGATAATCCAGAAATCAAACTCTGACAATAACTCACCTCTCTAACCAAATGGTTTCTTCTCTTCTCTATAACTCTGATGTCACTCTAGACAATCCTTTTTTTCTGTCTCTATATTGCTTAGTCCACAAGACAACTCTCCAAACTCTCTGCGCCTCCCACACGCTCCCCCAACAGACTGGGTACAACTTGCCTGTGGAAAACACTCTCTTTCTCTTCCACTTCTGCAAGAGAGGAACAGATGAGGATTGGAGGGGATGAAGAAGATCAGGGATGAAAGGATAAGCCCAAAGATGGGCAGAGAATGGGTAAGGGAGAGCGAGAGAGAGAGAGAGAGAGAGAGAGAGAGAGAGAGAGAGAGAGAGAGAGAGAGAGAGAGAGAGAGAGAGAGCGAGCAGGGAATAGGTAAACCAATTGGAATAGAAAATCCGGTTATGGGGTCAAATGACAAAAGTGAGTCCAGGAAGCAAAGGACAGAGGAAGTGATATATAAAGTGTGGTATATACAAAAATATGATTGCGGACAGGAGTGTTGTCAGCCACCTAGCTAATGTACAGAGGAATCCATATTGAAAATATGGGATTTAAAATTCCATTTAAACTTGCAAATAAACAGAACGTTTTAGTTTTAACCATTCAAACAAAGTTATGTAAAATGCAGAAGAAATATTTAAGATCTGGCACCATTTCTAGGTCTATCAATTAAAGCCAATCTGCGATTGACCGTGCTAATTCCTCCTACAAAAGGTCAGATTTCCTTGCTTCCATTAAAGTACACAAGAAGCTCTTTTGAAGGTTCTCAAATCATACTGGGACACCATTAGTTTTAGCACACTATTTCAACTTGTGAAGTCCATGCCAGCTCGAGTACATGCTGTCATTTAAGCAATAGGGGAACATCCCAGATTGTTACGATGATAACATAATTTATCATATTTTTTTTTTTATTTCATTAGAGAAATGCAAAACAGAAGAATTTTTGCTAGACGATCCGATCCCATCCCATCCCCATCCCATCCCTTAGCTTAGTATTTGTTTTGCGTAATGGCTTGAGAAAGGCCTTGGACATCTCACATTAAAGCATTCTTGCAAATTGACTTCATCTTGGCATGCATATTACTTTAAGCTGGCCATCCATTCACTGTTTCATCTCAGTGGCAAAGTTCACATATGAGCAAAAGTATCACTTCATGTGTCGTAGCTAAAGGTATGTTTTGATGCATGCTGAATAGTAGGGTGCCTGTTCTTTGGCATTGGGGTTAAGGGGGTTTGAATTGGTTTGTCAGAACTAATGAGCTGAGCTCACTAATCAGGTTTTAAGTGGATATCCGGGGAATCTGCAATCCCGTTAAGGAATTAGAGCAGGTGAATCCATGGAGAAGACGTCACAGATGACACAAAGCGGAACAGAGGAAGGAAAGTGTTGAGACTGATGAAAGTTCCAATAATTAGATGGTGGTGTTTTAATTACATGGCAATGGTGGTCATTCGATGTTCCTGTGTAGAGCATGGCGCTGGCAAAGGCAAGGCCATGGGTCAGGGAAGACATACTGAAAAAATGCATAGCTTGAATGCATTGTAATTTGCTTTGGAAAAACGCCTTTGCCAAGTTGGGTTTGTCAGTGATGGCTCTACCACAGCAGTATGTCTTGGCTCAGTCTTTGTTTTGAGTAATGGTTTGAGTAAGGCATTTAACATATCACGTTGCATTTTAAGCAAAACTTAAATGTCTTGCTGTGCTTATTATGTAAATTCAGAGATCCAGTGGGATATTCCATCTCCTACAGCAGGGCAGAAATGGCAATAGACATTAAAGGAGACACCCCCAAACATTCAGAATAGTGGTTGATCAATATAGGATTTTTTAATGACTGATTCATACATTTTTACATTTTCACGTAAATTTTTACGTAAATGTAAACTTCTGGCTTTACACGAATGGGGTTTAACTTACAATACACAATGATATTGAGAGTAAAATGAAAAGAAATAGATTTAGGATGGGCGCAGAGAAGAAAAATGACTTTCGCTTTTTTAGGGGACGTTCATTCCTGATCTTTTAATCAGAAGCACTGACTCACAGTAGACCAATTAATCCACTTTTGAGATCCATTGCTAAAGGAAAGAAGAATTTTGGAATTGGTTGGACTGTTTATGTTATCTTCATACCCTTGACCAATTGAACCCTTCCAATGTCTCTGGCCAAAGTTGACAACCAAAGAAACCAAAGTTGAAAATTACACTAAATTCTCTGAAGAGCCGATGGATCTTATTTACAAGGTAAAGATGCCAAGAAGGGCTTATCTTCTCAAGCCGTGCGCCCTGTAGCTGCCAGTCTATGGCACCAGGGCAACCTTACCATAAAATCGGTTGAAGCAAATTCATTTTTGGAATGGTTAAAACAAACCCTATAGGCCAAAGTGACTTATTTCGGGTTCTGTGTCCTCTGTTTAATAGTTTAGGATGTGTAGAACCATCCTGAACACCTTAGCAATCATATAACATCACACTCAAAGCTACTCAGGACACTTTAGCAACCACACAGTAATAGACTTGCAACCACCCAAAACGTCTTTAATAACGAACACATCCATATGGGCTAGAGGTCCAATGAGTATACATTGAAAGGCTAAACGTGCAAGACCGTTTATGAGACAGAATGAAATGCGAATAAAACTAAGTATACTCAAACCTTTAGCATCATATGGGGTACTTTAGCATGGGCAACCTTCACAATCTATGCAGAAAAATCTAATTTTAGATTATTCTTCCATGCAAGAGACTTTTTAGAGGTTAAGAAGCTTAGCCTGTTAGCCTACATCTATAAATTGAAGGAAAAAGACACTGTGCTCTAAATGACTTTGAAGTGAAAAACATGGCTTGAAATAACTTCACATATGCGTGCACACACATTCATACCATGTAACATTCATTCAATGTTTATGACAAGTTTTACACATCAATAACCAGAGGCAAATGGCCTCATAACCTTGACTGCAGCCTGATTGAGGCCACTTGAGAAAGATTTACCAGATTTAATTAGTGACCTTCCTGTACTTACTGATTATGTGCTACTTTGCTAACAAGTACGAGCTTGTGACACTCAAGGAAATTGTGTCAGAGATAGTGAACAACACAAGTGCACCTTTTGGATCTGATCTATCTTCCCTTCTTTCCCCCCCTTCATGACCTCCAGAATAACACTAGTTAGTAATTTAGTACACATTTTTCATCTAATGTGACTTAAAGTACATTTATTACAGTCCACTTGGAGAAACCTGACAGAAGACCCCAGAAATGATCATGAAACACCCCATTTGAAGTTTGCCAACCTTCAAATGACAAGTCCAGATCTTTAATGATTAGGATTCTACCAATTATTAGACCTACAAATGGTCTCCAATGACTCCTCCATTGTAGGCAAATGAAGGTTCAGAAGGGTCAGAATACAGGAAGCTGATGGGAGAACTTTACATTTGAGGTTTGGAGTTTGGACATGAACATGACATACATGACAACCTGACATAATACCAAGTTTTTTTGAGTAAGTTCCAAAACAAAACCATGTTTTTGTGGGCATGCACCATGGTAAAACCATGTTTTTGTGGGCATGCACCATGGTAAAACCATGTTTTTAGCATGTATCAAAGTAACAGTAAAACCATGTTTTTGTGGGCATGCACCATGGTAAAACCATGTTTTTAGCATGTATCAAAGTAACAGTAAAACCATGTTTTTGTGGGCATGCACCATGGTAAAACCATGTTTTTAGCATGTATCAAAGTAACAGTAAAACCATGTTTTTGTGGGCATGCACCATGGTAAAACCATGTTTTTAGCATGTATCAAAGTAACAGTAAAACCATGTTTTTGTGGGCATGCACCATGGTAAAACCATGTTTTTAGCATGTATCAAAGTAACAGTAAAACCATGTTTTTGTGGGCATGCACCATGGTAAAACCATGTTTTTGTGGGCATGCACCATGGTAAAACCATGTTTTTAGCATGTATCAAAGTAACAGTAAAACCATGTTTTTGTGGGCATGCACCATGGTAAAACCATGTTTTTAGCATGTATCAAAGTAACAGTGAACCATGTCTTTTCGACAAGTCCCACGGTAATACCATGTTTTTATGAGCACGTACTATGGTCAACCACATAACCACATATTTGTGGACATGTACCATGGTAATACCATGTTTTTATGGGCATGTACCACAGTATTACCGTGTTTTTATGGGCATTTACCATGGTAATACAATGTTTTTACAAATACTACGGTAATGCCATATATTTGTGTGTATGTATCATGGTAAAACCATGTTTTTTGGACATGCAGCATGGCAATACCATATTTTTGGACATAAACGATGGTAATACCATGTTTTTTGGACATGTACTATGGAAATACCATGTTTTGTTTAACATGTACAATGGCAATACCATGTTTTTGGACAGGCACCATAGAAATACCATGTTTTTGGACAGGCACCATAGAAATACCATGTTTTTTGGACATGTACCATGGAAATACCATGTTTTGTTTAACATGTACCATGGCAATACCATGTTTTTGGGTAGGCACCATAGAAATACCATGTTTTTGGACAGGCACCATAGAAATACCATGTTTTTTGGACATGTACCATGGAAATACCATGTTTTGTTTAACATGTACCATGGCAATACCATGTTTTTGGGTAGGCACCATAGAAATACCATGTTTTGTTTAACATGCACAATGGCAATACCATGTTTTTGGACAGGCACCATAGAAATACCATGTTTTTTGGACATTTACCATGGAAGTACCATACCATATATACCATGGTAATACCATGTTTTGTTTTTTCCGGACAAACCAACATATACAGGGGATACTTCAACAACATTAGAAAAAATATAGCAAAAAGACATGAGAAAGGCTGGTCAAGCAATGCAAAAATTTTTAAATATTTCTGTTAGAGTTGGAGTCTGGGCAGCAATTAATGAGAGACCACCATGACCACTAGATTTTACATTATCTGAAGAAACCACCATGATGCTAGGGTGTTGTTGGGTGTTGCCAGGGCACTAACTGTACCACTATGCTGTTGCTAATTTGTCCTGATTAGCTTTAGCATGCTGCTATGCATTTGCCACAGTGTTTTGGTGGCCAAAGTCAGAAGAGCTCACCCCTCTATAATCTATAACATTCTCTATAATATTCTAGTCCCTAGACATGGCTGGGCCTGTCCTTCCATGCAAGTACATAACGAGCGCCACTATTGAACTGACAGAATGGAAACATGAATGTGATGGGGAGACAGACCTCTGGTGGTGAACTGGAGAATATTCAGCCATTGATGTGACCGCATACGGTTTCTATCTGTCAGTTTCTCTCTTCACCATGGGGTCACATAAACAAGGCTGTTTATGAGTTCAGTACAGTATTTTGTGTCAAACTTCTATATATACAGTAGATGGAGTGGGTTTGCATGGCTTTAGTTGGAATAGTATCTTTGTGTGTCACAAGATTTAATAATAATAATAATAATAATAATAATTCAGCTTGTCTAGGAAAAAGTGGCTGATTTTGATCTAAACAGGACTTGCTTGCAATCGACTTCCTGAATATAGGGTATGCCATGAATGGATTCCCCTATTAATATATTTATATATAATCAGGCTAAATGTCTAATGCAATGTATGTTTTAATAAAATCCTTAATACACTGTTTTAATGAAAATATGTGTAATAGGTAATCAGAGAAAAAAAAAGACATCAGACATAAAATCAGACATAATCTACATATAAAGTCAACTTGTGTGTGGATTGAATGCCAACCTGTCATAAATCAAACTGCTGAGTCTTTCTTCCCAGTAAACAACAACAATGTCCTTGAGGTCCTAACAGGTGCAAAACTTCTTTCGACCATTGACCTCTCTCCTTTGGACTATTCCCCCAGTACCTGCATGGATGAGACACTACTACACCAGAGACATCATAAACATGAGACGGGTCATTCCTATACATATGAATGGAAGAAATCATAATGCTAAATACGGTGGTTGTACCAATAGGCCTGCCTAACAATAAAAAGAGCCAGCCACCTCACATCACCTTTCATTGTACTCAAGAAATTGTATGCGCAATTTCGTTTGGCAAGCTGGGAAAATATGTCCGGGTCTAAGAAGGGGCTAGGGGAGGCATTGCCCCCCTAGATTTGCCTCGAGCCCTGCTCCCACCCTGACTGACGGCAAAACTATCAACATTGCCCCCAGCGATCAAAACAGTTTTGGGTGAGAGCTGACCAAAATATACTCTTATAACACCTTTTTCACACTGCAATCCGTACGATCATAATTTCAAGCTCAATTACACTTCCTAGTGCTTAACGCATGCGCAAGGGTGATCGCCAAGGAGGCTGCTGATGTTATGATTTATAGTGAAAAAGGAGTTCAATTTTAGTCAGTTCTCATCCAGAATCGATTGGATCACTTCAGAAAACATCGTTTAAACCACCAGAGTCGTGTGGATTCATTTTATACTGTGTTTATATGCTTTTTGGAGCTTCAAAATCTTGGTCACCATTCACTTGCATTGTATGGAACTACAGAGCTGAGATATACTTTTAGAAATCTTCGTATGTGTTCTGCAGAATAAAGAAAGTCATACACGTTTGGGATGGCACGAGGGTGAGTAACGGATGAAAGAAGATACATTTTTGGGTGAACTATCCCTTTAATATATTATATTATTAAATATATTATTAAAAGGCCAACGTGCAGTAATTTGCCAGTTCATTGGTTTACACTGACAGCCTACAATATTATGACAGTAAGGCCAGTGTAATAGGCCAACTGTGGCAGTAGTACCATAGTGCATACAATGATATGGTATCACATTGCAATACCATAGTAGCCTACATTGATCATATACAATGCCAGTCAAATTTCCAGACACACATTTTTTCCAATCAGTTTTATAGACGATATCAATTTGGAGCAGATAGTGAAGCTGATTATAGCATCCTAAGTATACCCTTTGTGCATAGCTGTAATCAAAGCAATGGTAGCTATATTCTAAGAAGCTAAAATACAAGAAATTTTTATTTTATTTATTTGTTCAGCTTTTTTGGTCACTACTTAATTCCCATACACCCACCTTCCCCTGATTGCCAGAGCTACCATGGTGTATCCAAAAAAGCATGGTAGTTCCATAGGGTAGTAGATGGTATTTCCAGTGCAAGGACAACCAATTGAGCAAGCTCCATATCTCTGTATAAAAGACATCTAAATTGTGTTGTGTGATTGTAGACGATGCACTGGGCAATGTTTACTTCCAACGCTAACACACACGGAGAGTCAGCGCAGCAGAGTGACGCGCTGGTGCACGTCCACGGCTCACCGTCCCCATTCAGCCCGCAGCAGGAAGTGTGCTGAAAACACCGAGAAAACGACGGTGGAGCCACCCGCTGAAGGAAACATAAAATAGTTAAAACAATTATGGCGAACGACTGAACGTGCAATAAACCCAGAAAGAGCTTACACCCCCATCCCTGATCATTGTGCACGTCTGTAAATCGGGTAAGTGGTGTTTTTTTTTTTTTTTTTTTTTTATTGCACACAATGGCCACATTCATTGACTCAGAGCTCGAGAGCCTCCGGATCTTTGTGTCGCTCGAGCGCTAGGCTAAGGCTAATCTGAGTCCATTTCACAAATATATGTTGTCGAGTATGGATTTTAATCGGATAAACCACATCCAGTCCGGTATATATTACAACTATAACTCCTCATTTTTAGCCCCAGCCTTTAAAAGCGAGTATTTTCTGTCAGAAAGCTCCGTTTTTATTATTTTCTAGCGCTAGCTGCGGGGGGGTTGTCGCTGTCAGACGAACTGGCACATTAAAATAATCGATGCCTTTGCGCACGAGCGCGGGATATGTTCCACGCGATCGTCTCAACGCACGAGGTAGACCCGAATTTTAGCGCGTGCATTCGACCGAACGCTTTATATATATATATATATATATATATATATATATATATATATATATATATTTTGGCGCCTCGAAAAATAATCCTCACACTGGACCTGGCCGCTATTGCCCACCAGCTAATATTTGCAAAAGGCGCATCCATTGAATAAAATAAGCTGGCTGGCACGTGCATTTAGACCCCCCCCTAACAACAAAATGCACACAAGTTTATTATATAAACGCAACATGATAATACATGTATACCAATCGTCGATTTCTCGTCTAATTTGGTGAGTCTGGGGATGGAAAGGGACACGGAGTGGCGGGCATCTGCTTTTGTCCGGATAAAAGCAACCCGAAAAGCGGGTGTGGGAGCTGCCAGGCTAAGGTCACATTGAGACATTATTAACGTATACTTTAATTTAAACAAAGCCCGTTAGCTGTACTCGTCGTTAATAATACATATTCAACATTTTTGGGTGGGGGTCTGCAGACATGTTAGGCCCACCCTGTTTGTTCCTTTGTAAGCTGCGCCATTGGGGAACAGCGAAATACAAGGCATACGTCTTTTATGTATATTTATATGTATTTCAGCAACACCGCTTTGTGGACTCGTATTTAGATGAAGGTTAAAAACAATAATACACCTAGCATATGTGTTACAAATAAACAATGTAGAAGATGTAGTGTTTTGGGTGGTATTAACACCTCAGAGGGCCCACCATATTTTAGTCTTTACCTATCATTTTCATTAAGATACCTGAATGTCTACAAACTAAAGATAGTTTCAATCCTAAAATCTGCATATCATATGCAGAAACTCTTTGTATATATATATGCAATGTAAAGAGTGAACTTGGATTCAGATGTTTGAAAAGCAAAAATATTAGAGGTTTTGCAGACAAACAAGTACCATGATATTACTATAGTTTTTTCTGGACATGCATGATAATTCAATGGTATTCTGATAGGTACCCCCCCAAAAATAAATAAATACCATGGTGCATAAATATGGGGATCATTCAGTATAGTGGTATGTATATACACCGATCAGCCACAACATTAAAACCACCTGCCTAATATTGCGTAGGTCCCCCTCGTGCCGCCAAAACAGCACCGATCAGCATCTCAGAATAGCGTTCTGAGATACTATTCTTCTCGCCACAATTGTACAGAGCGGTTATCCGAGTTACCGTAGACTTTGTCATTTCGAACCAGTTTGGCCATTCTCTGTTGATCTCTCTCTCTCTCTCTCTCTCTCTCTCTCTCTCTCTCTCTCTCTCTCTCTCTCTCTCTCATCATCATCAGCAAGATGTTTCTGTCCACAGAACTGGCGTGCACTGGATATTTTTTGTTTTTGGCACCATTCGGAGTAAATTCTAGAGGCGTGCGTGAAAATCCCAGGAGATCAGCAGTTACAGAAATACTCAAACCAGCCCGTCTGGCCCGTTAAAATTTGGTAGTAGTGCCTATATGCATTTGTAATGATTCTGAGTTTTAAAATGACACACATTGTGTGTTGGTCAAGCAAGCAGTTATGTATTAATTTAATTAGATTTTTTTCAGCACGGAGCGTCAAAGTGCATGCCACAACATTTATTAATGCATTCATTCATTATTTATTTAAGCGACTCAATGCAAGCAATGCAGTCTATGCTTAACAACAGTCTACTAAAAACTATTTTATTTTAATGCTACAGTCAGTTGATTCCGCAATCAATTACATTGCCTTTGTTTATTTATCAAATGCACAGTTATTTCAGAAAATGTGGTTATTTTCTCTCAATGCAAGAGCATTTTGGTTGCATACTCGCAGAACAACGCAGACACCAACGTAGAACTATAAATGCAAACCTACTCGTAGCCTACGTTCTAGGGTCAAGGCTGAAGTATAAACCGACCTTTAGTTGCAGCCTCTTTTCTCCTGCCAAATCACTTTACATTGAAAGGTTTTGATATCACACACATTGTTTGACGCTGAACACAGGGTTTTTGTTGAGTTAGCTTGATTTAAGTTATTGTATTTACAGCAAAATAATGACATACAGCAGACTTGAGAGGGAAAATATTCCAGTTCAGCTTTCTAGTGTTTCAGCCAGTTGTGTATCTATGGTAAGGAACACTATTTCTGGCTTTCCAGTTGTGTGGAAAACAGAATTGTTCCCCAGTGGGGTCAAGCCTAATTGACGCAAATTTGTGGTCATGCATTTTATTCAGGAAGGTCTGCTTGAATAGTACTGTGTGATTTATGGTTTATTGTGAATGGAAAAGTTAGGGCACTAATGTTGGACATTGCTGGCTAAATATACTTTCCTTTTTTGAGCTCCTAGCTATGTAGGCTATATGAGTCTCAAGTGTAGCATTTTAAGTTGATGGTAGCCAATTTGCATTTACTTCAGTGATGCCCAAGGCAGTGGGACTCCGACAGGAAGGTAGAGTGATTTTACATGAAGTACCAGCACTTGGTGACCCCAGTAAGCAAAAGAAAGAAAGAGCTGTGCATGTGTTTTGAAGAGAAAATCTGCCATTTTTTTTAAACCACTTTAAACGAGTTGAAAATGAACTTTTGAATGGACTAGTGTTGGAGTAATTGGCTGTTTTAAAACTGGGTTCATTAGTTCACAAAACCATTAAATGTGAAAATGAAATAAAATCTTAAGTCTATATCAGATGTGCTGCTAAAACTGCATCACACATTTGGCTTTGAATTAAAAGCATTTCTGTCATGCTGTCATGCCAAAATTATTTGTTAATGGGTAAACGGCTAAAGTTATGAACCGCAATACACATCTGATAGATGGGCGGACCATACTATTGGAGAGATACTTTGTGTTTCAGTCTTTGGAAGCTGGTGTTGCCTCCTTTAGTAGCAATGATCTTAGCCAGATGTTTTCTGCATCTGTTCATCAGTTTTCCCCCAATTTATCTGTATTATTTTGACCCCTTCTTTTAAGAAAGTGCTTCGGCCTTAGGTCATTGATGTTTTTGGTCTTGACTTTGGCTTCAGCCATACCGCTTACTGGTGTGATTTTAATGGTTGTCCTGATATGTAGCCCACAGGTTAGCGTTAGATTAGGGTCTGACCTGCACGATTTCCAGGTACGCTCTAGAATTCATTGTCATCTTCAATGGCTTTCTACGGTACATTCGGCCAAAAGTTGCCTTCTCGTGCACGTTGCTTCATTTAATAACAAATATTCTTCAGTGGTTTTTAAGTGTTGAACTTTCTACATTTATAAATTATTTTCTGCTGTGTTGTTTCATTGGCCCCTTGAGGTAAAACACTAGTTAATGAAAAGCGTTGACCTTTTAAATTCGAAACTTTTTTTTTTTTTTTTATCATCAATTTTTCCTTATATTTCATTCCCAGTCGCTGTGGATGTAAAGCAGCCCCCACAGCATGATGTTACCTCCATTATGCTTCGAAATGATGTTTTCTGAGGCATTAGCCTAGTCGGTGTTAAAAAGCTTTTTTTGAGAAATGGCTTTTTTTGTGGCACCTTCCAATACACGCCAGTGATGTGGTTGGCTGAGGCGCCTGTATAATGTTCTCGGTTAGTGCACTGTGTATCTAATGTGACTGTAAGTGATATTTGGCCCCTTTGTGGCCATTCTTACAAGTCTCGCTGTTTATGCAAAGAGTTTTGTGGGGTGACCTTTATTGGTGACTGACATTGGAGAGGAGAAAGTGCAGTAGTTAAAGTACTGTTGCGGGTTCAATAACTTAAGCTTAATCAATAGCTTTTGTGGCATCATTTTAATTGCCACAAAAATGTATTTTGACTCATCCGTGCATTGTTTACATTAGCAAAAATTGTATAATGAAGCACTTAAAATGGAAGGAAATTGGGGCAACAAATAACTAGCCAAAGACTTAAACATAATATATTTTAACATGGTTTTAGTGTGATAAAATTGCTACTAACCATACATTCCTTTTTAAATAACATAATATGTACATTGAAAAATAAAATCTTTAAATTCAAGAAATGGGGGCATGTTGAAGTAGTTCATACCATCAACCATGTTATCCCCTGCAGAGAAGAAATCCATGTAAATTTTGGCTAAGGAATATCTTACAGCTGTCTCCATAGTTGGCTTTGGAATGTCTTGCTTGCAAGTAATGAAAATAAACCTGACTTCCTTAAGGGGATAATTCACCCAAAAATGTAGAATTCTCATCATTTACTCACCCTCATGCCATCCTAGATGTGTATGATTCATTTCTTATGCAGAACACAAATTAAGATTTTTAGAAGAATATCTCAGCTCTGTTGTGAATAGTGATCAGTGATCCATATGTCTCCAGTTGTCAAATCCATAACTTCTGAAGCAATATATTAGGTTTGGGGGAGAAACAGTCGAAAGTTAAGTATTTTTTTAAACATTAAATCTCCACTTTCACTTTTACATCTGAAAGTTAAAATGAAAATGGAGATTTAGAGTACAAAATGGACTTGAATATTGGTTTGTTTCTCACCAACACCTATTATATTGTTTCTGAAGATATAGATTTTACCACTGGAGACATATGGATTACTTTCATGTTTCCTTTTCCTATTTACGTACTCTTGGTAAAGCTTTGCTTTTGCTGCCTTGTGTGGCTTTGTAAACACAGACAGCTGAGTTATCAGCAGTGCTGGGTGCGTTTGACGTCAAATGAGGGATGTGCAGGTACACAAAGCTGGCACATTTTTAGCTACTTTGAACCTGTGTGTCTGTCGTGTGACCTAAATGTGATATCAAATGTGTGAAAGCTAACACTACATAATGTGGCCACATGGCTATCACACAAACAGTTAAGGCATTTGTCAGAATTGCATTTGTCAAAATCTCAATGTTTATCTTTTAAAAACTGTTTTACTAGTGGCCTGGGTATCTCAGCGAGTATTGACGCTGACTACCACCCCTGGAGTTACGAGTTTGAATCCATGGTGTGCTGAGTGACTCCAGTCAGGTCTCGTAAGCAGCCAAATTGGCCCGATTGCTAGGGAGGGTAGAGTCACATGGGGTAACCTCCTCATTGTTGCGATTAGTGGTTCTTGCTCTCAATGGGGCGCATGGTAAGTTGTGTGTGTGTGGATAGTGGAGAGAAACATGAGTCTCCACAATCTGGGAGTCTCCACGGTGTCATGCATAACGAGCCACATGATTAAATGTGTGGATTGACTGTCTCAGAAGCGGAGGCAACTGAGACTTGTCCTCTGCCACCCGGATTGAGGTGAGTGCCAACATGAGGACTAAGATGTGGGAATTGGGCATTCCAAATTATGGAGAAAGGGGGATAAAGAAAAAAATCTTATCACCAGAGCCTATATTACAATGGAGAATCTAGATAAATTGGTAGATTACTTGGATTGTGGATTAATGTTCTTTCCTTTTGTATCATTTTAGCTCTCATCTGGTGCCCTGCAACTGTCCAGACCCTCTCTGAACTGCTGCGACCGAGTGGAATTGAAAGGCTGTTTGGAGAGAATATCTGCCACCCAGGTAAAATGGCTGATTCTACAGAAGCAGAGAGCTGAACATCACACATTGCCCCCTTTTCTTCTTTGTTCGAGGATCACTTTATGTGGACATTTCCCCTTCCATTTCAAATTTCTCATCATGGCTATGCATGATATGAATCGTGCCAAGGGTTTCCCTTGCAAAGAATGCGACATGATTTGCCCAAGTACACCTAGCCTTCTGGAGCACATGAAAGCACACTATCATCAAGAAGAGAATGGCAGATTTGAATGTGAGCAGTGTGGACGCATTTTTAAGCATGCCATTAGCTTGGCTTCTCACAAAAAAACTCATGAGATGGGCTCCTTCCAATGCCCAGTGTGCACCAGAACGTTGCCCAATGCAATGGCACTAAAAAACCACCTCAGCATCCACACCCTGTCTCCAAGTGCCCAAGCTGAAGAGGAGAACGATGATAATGCAGATGAAGACAGGGATTATAATCTAGCACAAAATCTGTCTGATGCAAATTTCAGGAGTCACATAAGCAACAGTGGAATGCTGCCTGGTCATGACCATGATAAGCAAAAATCTCCAGGATCTGAAGATGCATGGGACAGACCTTTTAAGTGTGACCAATGTGACAGGACGTACCGACACCATGGCAGCTTGGTTAACCACAAGAAGTCCCATCAAGAGGGCACGTATAAGTGCAATGTCTGTTACAAACAGTTCAACAATCTTGCGGCACTTAGTGCTCACGAGCGTACTCATTCAAAATGTAAACTTCCTGGTATGTCCATGGGGGCCCTTGTGCCTGAAGCACCATCTGACACTCGCCCTCCAGGGCCCCACAGTGATGACATGGCACCCAGCTTTTGCCACCTGTGTCAGGTGGCTTTGCCTAATAAGAATGACTTTCAAGAACACATTTTGTTACATAATGCTGCATCATCTTCTTTAGGGCTTACGCGTAGTTTCCCCAGTATAGTGTCGCATAATCTTAGCACTGTTCGCTCCCCCACAGCCAATCCGTATACACCTGCTCTAGGTGACCCTCTTCCGCTTCCTCTATTACCAGACAAGCGATACGACCCAATGCTTGGCCCTCCTGTTAATAATTCCATATTCACCTGTGCGTATTGCGGAACAGGACATCCTGACATAGAGAGCCTCAAAATGCATTATCTTACCCATGACCCACACACCACAGCACATGTGCATGACAGCCCTGCTATTTTAAATTCAGATGGACTGGCCTCAAATTCGCAACCATCAGTTTCGTCATCCAATGGCGAGACGAGATCTCAGAATGCGTCTGCAGCCATTGATGACGCTGAACGTAGATTTAAGTGCCAAGAGTGCGGGAAAAGCTATCGACATGCAGGAAGTCTAGTTAATCATAAACGCTCCCATCAGACAGGTCATTATCAGTGCACCGTTTGTTGTAAGCAGTATTCACACTTAGCAGCCCTTCACAGCCACCTCCGTAGTCACAAGGCTAGGCCAAATTCACAGTCGATGGGCACAGAGGGAGACTGGCTTTCCTCTGAGCCAATGACAGGGCTTGACTCTCAGCAAGGCTTTGTACATTCTCAGAACCAGGAGAGTGGTGCAACCACCCCTATATCGCTCCCTGGTAATCTTGGTGATGCAGCCCACTTTGTCCCAGACGGTGGCCATAACAGTGGCCTGGATTCATTGGAATTCCATGACCGATTTGACGGCACCTTAGCTCAAAGCAGTTCTGGCCATTCGCCTCTTCCTCAAAATCATCGTCAAGCAGAAGGTGTGAATCAGGGTGCTATGTCCAATAATTACCTGGGTAACATGAGCTTCCATAGTGCTGGTGGTGCCTCCTTGCCAGCAGGGAGCGCCAACCTCAAAGAAAGTAGTCGACAGCGCCGTGGTCACAATCAGATGCCTTATGGAGGAGGACAAGCTAACTCCCAGAGCAACAGTAAGAGAATGGATAACAAAGACGAAGATGACAATGGAGAGGTTTACCAATGCATAGTGTGTGGAAACCATTATGCCAGCCTGAGGGCACTTCGTAGCCACTTGCGAAGCCATGGGGTTAACCAAGGGGCGGGGCCATCGTCTGCTCTATCTCCCATTGGTGAGCAAGAATGGAGGAGGCGGCAAGAGGGTATTGCGGCCGGTCTTTTGATCTGTAGCACCTGTGGCCAGAGCTTCAACAGAAAGCAGGACTTGCTAAACCATCAGCTGGCCCACGGACCTGAAAGGCCAGAAGGATCTGCACAGGGCTTGGGTGGCGCTAACTCTAATTCTAATGGCAAAATGGATGGAAGGAACCACATTTGCGTTGACTGTGGCATGTTCTTTGCAGATCGCCATCAGCTGATCACTCACCTGTGTCCAGGCAAGGCGAGAGCAGGGGGATTGAACAAGGGCATGAACGGAGCTAAAGGGATGACGGGTGGTGCTGGTACCAGTGGTGGCGGGGGCCCAGTAGACCCTCAGCAGATGCCTGGCTCTGATGATCGGCCCCACAGGTGCGACCAGTGCGGCAGGAGTTACAGGCACCCCTGCTCCCTGCTCAACCATAAGAAATCTCACAAGACTGGGGTCTTCCGCTGCCTTGTCTGCCAAAAACGCTACTACAACCTACTGGCTCTCAAGAACCACCAGCGGACTCATTTTGACTTAAAGAGGTTAGCCAGCATTGCATGTGCCCTATTCTACTCTAACTGTTTAGTTATCTTTGCATACTTTGAATGCTTATATATTATCATGAGTTTCCCACTCATGTGATTACCCAGGTCAACACTGAATTAATAGATTTTAATGAAATTGTGAGTTTCAAAGCAGTGTGCACTGATGATTTATTTTATATTAGAGAAGACGAGGGCAACAAGCACAACCCACACTGATGTACCCACATACATGCAGTTGAATCTGAATTTCATAACACCTGTACCTCATCTGAGCATTGCGTAGTCTCCCTCTGTCTGTTTCTTTGGGGGGGGGGGGGGGGGGGGTTGGAAGTGCATTTTAACACTGCTTTCTTATCTCTTTGTTTTTGTGTGTTTTGTCTCTTCGCAGGCACAAGTGCGAGGAGTGTGGGAAAGCCTTTAAGATTCAGAAGCAGTTGATAAATCATCTGCGATTGCACGAAGAGAACAGAGCAAAGACTGGAGATCAACAAGACCAACGTGTTCAAAGCATGTCTCATCCCAATGGTGCCCGCTATGAGGGAGGTCCATCGCAGCTCCAAGCTATGAGGCTGGGGGAACCCAAAATGCAGAGCCCTCCCATGAACGCCAATTACGGTCAACCTCAAGGTTACAAGAAACCATATGCAGGAGCCAGGGCCCAACAAGTTGATGACGGCAGCGGCCGCCGCCCCTTTGCTTGCGAACAGTGCGGACGCACTTACCGTCATGCTGGCAGTCTGGCCAATCATAAGAATCTACATAAGATCGGCGAATACCACTGCAACGTGTGCAACTCCACCTATCCTAATCGACTAGCAATGAAGAACCACCTCCGCATGCATTTCGCTCTTAAGAAGTATACTTGCTCTGATTGTGGTAGGGGCTTCAGAAACCAGCGGCAGCTTGAAACACACACCAGCAACCAGCTCTGCAAAGATCTTCCTGGTCCCAGCGTTCAGAGCGCTCCTCCTCCAGCTGAATATGAGTGTGACGGGTGCTCACAGATCTTTTCTACTACCACAGACTTGGCCTCGCATAACTGCAGTTCCCAGCTTCCATCTTCCTCGGCCTCCCTCAACAGCTGTAATATGAGCATGGAGACCGGTGACCTGGGGTCTCCGGAGCGTGAAGAACGCCCTTTCACCTGTGACCTTTGTGGCTGCTCTTACAAGCATGCTAGCAGTCTGCTTAACCATAAAAATACACACAAAATAGGCAACTTCAGCTGCTCGTATTGCGACAAGCCCTACTCCAACTACATGGCCCTGCGCAACCACATGCGCATCCACACGCAGAAGAAGCGCCATATCTGCTCAACTTGTGGCAAGGCTTTTCGGCTGGCACGCTTCCTTCGGAACCACCAGAGAGTCCACGAGGAGGGCCACACCCGTTTCGGCTGCCCCACCTGCGGGAAGAGCTTCCAGGGTCGATCTGGGCTGGCCAGGCACCGCTGCGGGGACAACCAGGTAGGCAGAGAGGGCGTAAGGAAGGCCACCTCAAGCACAGGAGAGGGAGAGGAGTGCCGGTTCACGTGAGTTTACGTCTGTTGTTCGTGATTTTTTAAGTGAACTAGTAAAGATCACAGGTTTCTACATGTCTATTACAGGTATATGATCTCCAATCCGGCTTCCTCGGGACCATACGTGTGCCAGAATTCGGATTTTTCTGAAGTTTGGACAGTATGATTAGTGGAGACCAGATAAGTTACCCCCTTTGCTTTCGGTTAGCATTATGTTCTAGATGTTAGGATTGTCATGGTAATTATAGGTACATTTTGATGTAGAATGTGTTTATTTTATACTAAAGACAACCAAATAATTGATTCCCTCTTTGTTAATGTCTGATTGATGATAATATTCCATAATGTATGGTATAGTTTTACTGTTGTTACCATTTGAGCATTCATAAGCACACATGCTGAACATTTATTTGCTAGATTAGTCATCTAGCATCAACTGTAGTGGCTCCAGGAATAAATACTGATTTGGACACAACAGCACTGAGCAAACCATGTCATGGGACTTTGATCCATTTATTAAATGCATGCTTATTAAATCCAATAAATATTTTTATTATTATGGTAAGGCCTAAAAATATCTCATGACCGTAACACCAAGGAATAAGCATTTTAATGTACAAACATACTAACACAAAACTGCAATACTAACACATTTAATTCATAATCTGCCCAAATATTAATAAAGGCAAAAGTTAACCTATTATGAATGAAATGTTTCTTTCACACATGTTTTATGATGCTGTTTTACAGGATTTTGGTCAAATCCCAAAACATTATGTGCTGTACAGTTATGTAAGCATCTTTATAGGGTTCATTTAGGGGTGGGCGATATGACACATTTATATCACAATAACAATATAAATCACGATATTGTCAAGTTTATCCGAAAAATAAATACAAATGGGTTTATATATTAAATAATCATATTATAATGCCTATTTTATATATTCTAGCCATTGAATTAAATACTTTATAAATAAAACTACACATTTTTCTCTTTATTCGGAACTTGAAAAACAAAGTAAAAAAACACAAAAATTGGTCTTAAAACAACCTTAACATAATGCTAAATTTCACAATATGCCATATTTCTGTCTACTATTGTATTATGTTATTCTAATAGTATATAGTAATACAGTATTATAGTATTATACAGTATATTATAATATTGTTTTATTATTAGTAGTAGTATAATGGTGCATTCAGACCAGAGGCGTGGAGAGCGTCAAATCGACCGTAAGTCATTCATTTTCTATGGCAACCAGCGTCTTTCGGCAGCGAAAAGTGGCATCTTGGGCGGTGTGGGCGTCAGAGGAAAGTTTAAGAGCGGGCAACATTATGGTAATGAGCTTTGACGCGGTTCAGCAGTAACCTATTGGAGTATAGAAGTGCTCCGCTCTAGCGAAGTCTGGAGAACACAACAGTGTAAACTTTGGTTCCCACCAAACATTAGTTCCGAAGACAAAATAAAGGAGAAACTGATTATTGCCGTGGTGGGTTTTCCCGTAATATATGATCTGTCCCTGTTTGCTTACGGGGATATAAAAAAACAAAAAAGATGCGTGGACAAAGGTGTCTGAAATTGTTGATGTGCCAGGTGAGTTGATGAAGTGGATATTATGGTTTATATAACCATATATTAAAGGATTTCATGAGGATATACTCTACTCGTGATATGTTGGTCGACATGTCTGGATGTTTTGCGGCCCCTTTAAATACAGTTCACAAAACCGTATTCTGATCGAACGTTGCCGTCTATTTCAACTACATCAGAGTGTCCACGAATCTTCGATGGCGTTGTTGGCAGGGTAGCCATAATGTTTTTTGACACGCTCGCCGCCTCTGGTAATATTGTTATTATTATAAACGTTCCTCAAGAAACTCCTCAAAGCAATGCAAAATACAAAATAATACATGAGTAAAAATACTTTATCCAAAAAACACTTTATAAGGCAGTTTATGATTTAAGTAATCTCTATAGAGAATATCTGAAGGAAAACAGAGCCTTTTATTTAATATAATGTGTGTATTTAATATCGTGTTTCCTTGTATCTAATATCATTCGAACAGAATTTTAGTAAGGTTGATGATATCTAGTTTAAAAACACACATGACTGAGAGAAACCGGATTGAGTAGCTGGGGTGATCCCACTCTGCTGTCTCCAGAGCACAAATAATGTGAAGCCTGCTAGACTCACAGATAGCGTGCGTGACAATCACATGAAACACAGCTGCGCTTGTCAGATGAAAAGCAAATTTGCTTAGGTGGCCTTCAATTCTTTCAGTCTCACGTGAAGCCATGACCACTGATAGATGCACACATACCGCACACATGGATATTTACATATTGCATTATACAAAGTAACATACGCAATATGCAATCCCTGCAAATCGCTCTTTTTAGAAACCAATTCTACTTCTGGGAGGACGCACCTTTTTCCTTCACAGTCTCCCCTTTATCTTCTTGTTCACTGGGGTTTGAGGAACCAGCAGATGCTCTGCTTGAATACGTACTGTGTGTAACATGAATAGAATGCTATGCACATTTCTTGCCATGTGGTGGCGATTTTGTGCAAACGCGAAAGAGGCGGCATTCCAAAATGGAATTCCAAAATGTATCGCCCACCCCTAGCTTCATTGAACTGTTTAAAGTTTGAAAATAAACAGTAATATACAGGAAATGGCACATGAAATTCTCATGACCAGGTTTGTCTTGTTGACTACTACAAGTTTGTACATCTGCAGTGCATATATTACCATTATAAATGATACAAAATAAAACACCACTGCCTTCATTTAAAGACTAAACAAAATTGTTTGACACTTAAGTAACAATTCATAATCAGTTCATACACTGCCTTAAGTGGCAGGTTATGCAAGTTATGTTGTCCAAGTTGGGACATCATTTTGAGTTTTGGCAGCTGGATTCAAGATCATATACCTGTAATTGTGTATCCGTCAATGCTCCAATGTTATGATCCAAGCTAACTACATATTGTCAGGTTTCTTTCAGACTAATCTAGGCTACTAACTAATAAGGGGATAAAAGGACAATAAGCAGGTGAGATTGAAATTTTCCCCTCTCTGTCTTCACAGATGTGACCAGTGTGGCCGTTCCTATAGGCATGCCAGCTCACTTCTTAACCACAAAAACACCCACACCGTCGGCATCTACCACTGCGCTGTGTGCCTCAAGACTTACTCCAACCTGCTCGCACTCAAGAACCACCGTCGCATTCATTCTGAGACTCGGCGGCACCACTGCCCTGAGTGCGGCAAGGCTTTCCGTGTCTCTTCCCAGCTACAAAATCACCGCCGTGTGCACCAAAAGGGGCGTGAGTTTGCCTGCACTCTGTGCCAGCGGAGCTTACCCACCCAGGCTAGCTTCCGTCTCCACTTGGAAATGCAACACGGCCGTGCCCCGAAAATTTCACCGCAGCCTGGGGTTTCGTCCAGTCGCTCTGATTTGAATTGGAGCTCTGGGCTTGACCTTACGCTGATACAGACCCAGGGAATGGATCCTAATGTGCTCCCAAAGCATAGCACATTGCACCACGGTCCCAGTGGCAGCAGCTCAGCTGGGCACCAACAACAACATTTACATCATAGTCGCAATGAGGCGGGGTGCAAGTCACATGTCTGCGATCAATGCGGACGGGGTTACCGTCACGCCAGCTCGCTTCTGAATCACAAGAACAGCCACAAGATGGGCACCTATTTCTGCAACTCCTGTCAGAAGGAATTCTCAAACCTTATGGCACTCAAAAACCACAGACGCATCCACACAGAACCCAAACGTTACCAGTGCCCGGACTGCGGCAAAGCTTTCCGTGTTTCAACCCAGCTCATCTGCCACCGACGCATCCACACCAAGGAGAAGCCTTTCTCATGTCAACAGTGTGACAAGTGCTTCTCCAGCAAGTCCAACTTAAGACACCATCAAAAGGTCCACTGGAACAGTTCGACACCTTCTAGAGGTCTGAACATGGACGCCACCAACTTCTTGGGTATGCCCTCTGGGCCTTTTATATAAGTGGAAGCAGAACTAATGGTTTGTCATGTTGGTTCATGCCAAGGTTTTTGGAGGTGCCAAATCCCCCCTCCCCCCACCCATGTTCATCTCTAGTCACTTTAGTGCTCGAGGTGTGGCTGTGAGGCTTTTTGTTTAGCCGGTTGTTGCTTAGGTTAAGAGAACTGTTCCTGCATGTAAACTTTGGATAATACAATGGAATTTACATCATTTAATGACTGTTAGGTTTAGGTCATAACACATTTTTCCCCTCCCTTACCCCTCATCCTAAACACCACGTGTGACCTTACTTCATTTTCTGATACCAGCCTTTTAAAGAAGTGCACAAAGAAGTGTCACAATAGCTAGAGTCCTGCTTTAATTCTTAAAACTTTCAGATGAGGCATTTCCATTTATATGGGAAATAACTGCCAATTTTCATCGGATTCATGTTAGATCAGTATTGTTTTGGGGATTTCACAATGGGCTGGTTATGTTAGCAATGGGCAAGTGTATAGTGACTGGTTCCAGATTAATACAAAAAAATACAAATAATCCGTATTGAGGTCATATATTAATTTCATGTCCAGCTACCCCCCTTGGAACAACCTCGAAAGCATTCACGACTTCCAATCCTAGACTATACAAAGAAAACGTGTTGATTGTCCAATGATTTCTGAGACAAATGTCAAGCAACTTGTATGTTTAACAAGTAGAAGTAACTATGTTTAACAGTGTATAGAGCGTATCTGAAAAGTCTTCAGTTATTGGAGGCAACACATTGCTGTGTTGTGTAGAACTGTCAACGTTCATTTATTTTGTATTACTCCCGTTCTTTTGACGTTCTAACTTTTCTAACTTGTGTGTTTCTTGCAGCACGGAGGTGAGCTTCAAACCTTATTATTCAGCAGATGACAGCATTACGCTTATTGGGTTCGATTCTTAGTGGCATCATTTGTTTGTTCCCTTTTTAATTTTGCAATGTTGCTCAGAACCCATATTTTAAAACTGCAACTAGCTAGTGTATAGAAATGATAGGTTGTGCTATAAAAAAAATGGGAAAAAAGCAAACGGGGGGACAAAATGTATATTGATAGGCTTGTAATGGCATTCGGTTTTAACTTGTATTGTATTGTACCTCTGACTGTATTATTTACAGGAAAACTTTTATAAAAGATGACTGTAGTATGCATTTTATTTATATTAACACTTGTAACTGAAAATGCTAGTTTTAATGTCTCTTGTTCCAAACACTTTTTTGTTTCGACACTTCCATTCTTCAGAGGCTATCGGACACGGAGTCAGGAATGGCAGGACTCCTAAAGAACAGTTGTTATAGTGTATATCCTTTTTCATTGCCATTATTTGTTATGCTTTTAAACGAACATTTCTGTCCCTTGTGCAATAAACAGGGAACTGTTATAATGTGTGTTTTGATTGCAGTACAACGAGTGTAAACGTATCACTGTCTTATTATTGCCTTTCTCACGTGATGGTGTGACAGTCCCCCCACGCTCATTTCAGAATTGGATGTGCCTGTTTCACTCTGTAAGCTTACACGTTAAGAAATGATTTTGTGATCATAGCAGTTAGCAAGGCAATCTAACATCTCAGTTACACCTTTATGGTAACCCATGTATTAGTGCTTTTGTTTGAATCTTTTTTATTTAATTGCATTTTACTATTTTGAGCTTGTTTTGTACCAATATTAACTGGTAGCACTGGTGCTAGGAAGTCAATGTAATTTTAGTGATAATTAGGTTGTATGCAGTTATGATCAGAGCATGTTCGAATCAGTCCGGCCATTCTCCATTGACCTCTCTCTCATCAACAAGACATTTCTGTCCACAGAACTGTCGCTCACTGGAGGTTTTTTGTTTTTGCCAACATTCGGAGTAATTCTAGAGACTGTTGTGTGTGAAAATCCCAGGAGATCAGCAGTTACAGAAATACTCAAACCAGCCCGTCTGGCACCAACAATATTTCCACACGATTATCTAATCAGCCAATTGTGTGACCGCAGTGTATAAAATCATGCAGATACAGGTCAGGAGCTTCAGTTAATGTTCACATCAACTATTGGAAAAATGTGATCTCAGTGATTTAGGCCGTGGCATGATTGTTGGTGCCAGGCGGGCTGGTTTTAGTATTGCTGTAACTGTTGATCTTCTGGGATTTTCACACACAACAGACTCTAGAATTTACTCCGAATGGTGCCAAAAACAAAAAACATCAACAGTAAGCGGCAGTTCTGCAGATGAAAATGCCTTGTTGATGAGAGAGGTCAACAGAGAATGGCCAGACTGGCTCGAATTGACAAAGTCTACAATAACTCAGATAACACCTCTTTATAATTGTGGTGAGAAGAATGACATCTCCGAATATTATTCTGAGACCAAAATAGCGGCCAAAATTTTAGCTAGTGTATATATAAATATGCACACCGATCAGCCGAATATTATTCTGAGATGTGGGTTGGCGCTGTTTGGCGGCACGAGGGGGACCTGGCTGATCGGTGTGCATATTTATATATACACTAGCGGCCAAAATTTTTGAATAATTATCAGATTCTGATGTTTCGGAAGGAAATTGGTACTTTAATTCACCAAAGTGGCATTCAACTGATCACAAAGTGTAGTCAGGACATTACTGATGTAAAAAACAACACCATCACTATTTGAAAAAAGTAATTTTTGATCAAATCTAGACAGGCCCCATTTCCAGCAGCATCACTCCAACACATTATCCTTGAGTAATCATGGTAAATTGCTAATTTGGTACAAGAAAATCACTTTATATCAATTTATATCAAGCCATTATATCAAACACAGTTGAAAGCTATTTGGTTCATTAAATGAAGCTTAACATTGTCTTTGTTTGTTTTTGAGTTGTCACAGTATGTAATAGACTGGCATGTCTTAAGGTCAATATTAGGACAAAAATGTCAAAAAAAAGAAACGGCTTTATCTAGAAACTCATCAGTCAATCATTGTTTTTATGAATGAAGGTTTTTCAATGCTTGAAACTGCCAAAATGAAGATTTCATACAAAGGTGTAACTACAGTCTTCAAAGACAAAGCACAGAAAGAGATGTGGAAGACCAGATGTACAACTAAACAAGAGGATAAGTACATCAGTCTCTAGTTTGAGAAATAGACGCCTCACATGTCCTCCGCTGACGGCTTTATTGAATTCTACCCGCTCAACACCAGTTTCATGTACATCAGTAAAGAGAAGACTCAGGGGTGCAGGACTTATGGGAAGAAATGCAAAGAAAAAGCCACTTTTGGAAACACAAAAATCTAAAAGAAAAGGGAGCGAGCAAAGAATCACAGACTGGCAGTTCTGGCTTAGTTGGTGCCCTAGGTGAGATCCAATGTGGCGCCCCCATTAATATCAACAACATGAGAAATGGATCAATATTTTGGTCCTTTTTATACTCTAAATCTCCACTTTCACATCTATAATCCACATTTGATGCCTGTGTAGTTTCAGTTTCACATCTGAAAAGGGGCTTAAATATAGTTATTTTCTCACCCACATTTAGCTTCTGATGACAGATTAAACCACTGGAGACTTATAGATTACTTTTATGCTCCCTTTAAGTGCTTTATATACCACATATATACCAACATGTATAATATAATATATAAATAGTATATTTAAGCAATGTCGCACACAATCATGCTATATGGCCCTACATCAGGCACGAGGCCGCAGGAAATCACAGCAGTGCTGATTTAAGGCCATATAGCACGATTGCGAGTGTGATCTTGCTTATATACAACAGTTCAATGAACAAGTACATTTTTTTTTAATTAGGAAAAACTGAGTATGGTCATAAAAACACATTTGTGCGTGGAACTACTTTATTATGCGGTGGATCAGAATCTGCCGTTGCTGTTCAACACAAATTATTAAAAAAAAAGCATTCATTAGTAATTCAAAAATGTCATGGCTTGTGCTGTTTCTAACAAGTTATTGGATAAGCAAGGATGGATGTGTGTGGGTGTGTGCATGTGAGAGAGAGCGAGAGAGATGGAGCGTGTGCGCTCACCTGTTGCCACACCCAAAAAATAGTGAAAAATAGTGTCAAAGCGGGGGTATTTCTCCCTGTTTCACGGTAGCCAGTGTGCAAGAGTCGATCACTATATAAACTTCAATGTCCTCCCTTTTAAACAGTGTGTAAGTTCGATAAGAGTTAAGCACCTTCAGTTTGTGTAATTAATCAGTCTATTGTGTCTCTTAGCTGTGATGAGCTGTAATGCTGAAGTTGTTTGTTTAAAGCCGTTTAAAGCTATTTCGTAGCTTTAGTAGTGTAGTAGTAACAATACAAGCTGTATGTAAACACTGGCTGATGCGGATTCACTTCACATCACCTAACTGGCTCATGTTACACATAAAAATGATCTTTTGCCACCACCTGCTGGCTAACATATAT